>MU622373.1:98743-122358 GCA_025399235.1 Backusella circina FSU 941 | reverse complement strand
GCTTATTTCCTAAGTAAATACTCATTTTAGAAAAAAAAAAAAAAGAACATGAAAGAATGATTTCATGAAACCTTAAGCCAATAAAATGTATTTAATGATTTGATTATTATTACTATTCTGATCATCTGGCTAAAGCATTGTTGTGAAACGAGCATCTAAAGGTGTGTTTCAAGTGCCTTTAAATACAAAACCACTTTCAGGATAAGGATAAGCAATTTAAATATGCTTTGGTGAATGTCAAAATTGACTCTTATAGAAATCCTGAAATCTAACTCTCTATAAATATTTTTCGATGTTCATTATTATTGATGAATGTAGTTTATATTCTCAGGCCAAACCTCAAAGCTGTTTTATTTCTATTGCTTGAATAACGAGTGTGGGCGCAAAAGTAACAATCTGATCTTCGACTACCCTGCTTTACATATACAATATTTTGAATTCAATGATGCCATATTGTTAAACATATTTATATCAATTATATGCTAGCAAACTAGTTATTACTATGTTCGTAGAGAGAATACATCCGAAAATTTGAATCAAAGAGGAGATATCGCTGTGTTTCTTCTCAACTTTTAAAGCTTTTAAGTCGACTTAATAGATTCTGAACTGTGTTTAATAATGAAATATAGGATCTTTTGAATTGAATTGAATTAATTAATATGTAATAGAACGAGTGGGGCTGAAAGATAAAGGTATAGTTGCTTACATGTAATGCCACTATTGGTAGTATATACACCAGCTTTGGATTATTGATTTTTTTGCATGAATGTTGTGACTTTATCAAACTTTAGGATAATCAAATATTGTCAAATGAGCGTTTCCCAGGTGATGTGTGAAGAAAAAGAAATGGTAAAGGCTGTCATCTCGTATGCCGAGGGCAATAGGCATTAGAAAATGTGGATCGAAGATCAATCAACATAATCATAATACCTTGCTCACTGACTATTAGCAGTCTCCTTCATGTAGATGGACGGTTGGGAGGTAGAGACCTGCAATTGGGAGATGACGTTGTTGCGATGTGATACTATGACACTGCTCGTTAGGGGAAGAGGTGGGAAATGGGTTTCATACTTTGGAGCAGTCGGAGAGATTGTAAGAAGCTCCTTATCAAACTCTATAACAGAGCTAGGAGATCAGATCATAGTAAACTGGGTATGTTGCTGTTTATTAGAAATATGTAAGGACTGAGATTTCTTGCTAGTGGTATTCTTTTCGAGGTATTTGCGATAGTGATGATAATATGAGCCACATATCCAATACTCTTGGATTGGTTTTGTGGGTTTAACAGGACAGCCAAGAATAAGATACTTCTTCTTTTTTGCAGTATTGGTAGTGCAGAGATATAGATAGCCAGATGGTAAGATATGGTCAAGACGTGTTCGAATCCATTTTATGCGGGTGGTCAAAATCTTTGTTTGGAGATGGAGCTATCATGGCATATTCTTGGCCCTCAAACCATCCCATGGAAGCATAAATGACTGCTTCTAAGAGCATTTTAATTCAGTAGTTAATTTCGCGTGGGGTGGATTACCGTTTGGATTTATTTAGTCATTTTACCATTACAGTATATTTTTAAACCTCCGACGAACCATGGCACGCTTTTGTTTTAAGCTAGATTATTTTGTTCGTTTTTTTTTTTTTTTTTTATTCACTTTTTTTCTTCTGGACATAATTTCTAGTTTTACGATTCATGGGTTCAACTAATGAAGGTTACCTTTGGGTACATGATCAACATGAAAAATGGGATACGATAACAAAAGAAAAGATGCAACACTTGGATCAAATCATCGATGGTCATTTAGATTGGTATAGCACTCACAAAACAGCAAGGTTAGTTCAGTCATGAATGAGAGGATTCAATAAATCTCATTTCATTTCACTTTATTTAGTGACATTATACGAACAAGAAGAGCATTGCCAGATCTAAACGTAGGTTATTGAATCAACATTTTTTCTTTTTTAAAAGCTAAAAGTAGAACTCTAGCTGGCTCATAAACGATCAAGGAAGCGAAAATTAAGCGATATAGACGAATCAACCCATGTGACCGAAAATGTTTTTGTTGAGGAGTATAATACAACAGATAAATCAGACCAGGAAGAGAATAATGATCTCGAAAATGAGGAAGAGTGTAATAACAACCAAATACCAACCAATGAAAAAGTGGATCCTAATCAAAGTAACATGGAAGATGCATTGGAAACCAATAACGATTTGGATTCTATTTTACAAAATACAGATGAAAGAACGGATAGTAATGATAACAACCCTGAATATACCAGCGAGTTTACAAAAAGTGATAAAGTAGAGGTTGTTGCTAGTATTCGTATACAACCTTCCATACTGAATTCATTAGATGAAACGCCAAAACTACAAACTAAATCGAGCTTTATCAGTAGACTCTTGAAACTGAGTAAGAGTAAACTATCACCTCAAGCAACAGAAACAAATACTCAAGTAAATGACAATATAAACACTACCGAGACGAGTCAACCTGTAGTCGAAACATATAACAATACTTTAGATAGCCAAACATCAAATATGGCCGAAAGTCCAAATCCATCCAATGATGAACCTGATATTGTTGTCAGTGAAATAGTCCCAGAACCTAGACATAAATTTCAAAGTAAAAAGAAAAAGATACAGGTAATATAAACCTTTCTGAATATTATATTTATGTATTTATATATATTTATATCCAGGAAAAGACAATAACACAAGTGCATGAGTTTCAAGAGAATCATGAAGTTTCAATAGTGGATAAATCCATATCATCAACAACAACAAATGGATCAAACAAGGTGATAAGAGAAATAGATGATGAAGAGCCGGAACAAGATGAAACTACACAATCCAAAGAAGAAGACAAGTCAAAAAACAAAGGTCCATTTGTACCACTTTGGGCAATTAGTCCTGGATTGGAAAAACATCTAGAAAGGCAATTAAGATTGGATCCTAATAGAATATTCGGACCTATTAAGCCTATTAAACTAAAAGGTAAGTGAATCTGGATGAGTTGGGGGAGAGTTTATGTATTTACTTTTTGGAGTGCTACTCTAGATATTTTTCCAAGGAGAGTATCATCAGCATCTAGTAATCAGGATAATGTATAATTGTAAATAAAAACAAACACTGTAGTCATCATAATTTAGAAACATTATTTATAAAAAGATTTGTATAAACATCATATTTAAACTCCGATATATTTCTAAGGAAGGCCATTTTATTGGATATCACCACATGAATCAAACACTCTTTTTAATTCAATGAAAAGAAAAAGTGGAAAGAGAAATGGATAAGCTACCAGTTGAAATATTAAATCGCGTCTTTGATAAACTTCATTTCAGTCAAAAAACACGCTGTGCACTAGTGTGCCGACAATGGGCAACTCTTATTCACTCATACAAACTACTTTACGATCTCACGATTGAAAACTCATCGTATCATAAAACTTCTGCTTTCGATGACTGGAAGAAAAGAATTACTCAACAACCAAGATGGGGTAAACAAGTTCGCGAATTGGCGCTTATAGGTTGTCTAGTCAAAAAGGAGGACATTACCATTCTGCCTACTCTATTCCCGTATATTCGCACACTTGTTCTACTCCCAACTGCATCAAATCTACCTAACTTTGATACAACCCAGTCTACACAATTTGAAATTTGGCACAATCGACTAGATAATATGATAGAAGGATGTTGTCATTATTTTACATATCATCTATTAGGCACGGGCATTTTTAGTCGTCTTGAGTCCATTACTCTAACATACGACGAGTATTTGAGTATATCCCCTGATAAACTATTTGAAAGATTTGCGCACGCGCCTGCTTTGAAATATCTTGAATTGAAAGGATTTAGAGTTACTTTTGAAATATTGGAAACATTACATAAACACGCACCCAATATTGTATCATTGGGTTTTTACTGCATTCAATTTATCTCTGACTCCTTCCCACCTTCAATCCAACCCGCTCAGGCACTTGATAGGCTTAAAATCTTTTCTGGCGAATTCTCAACCATCCAAATTCATCTCTGGAAGCGATACATTCTCTCTAAATATCCCAATGTAATAGACCTCGTGTTCAATACTGGAGGATTCGAAATGAACTCGAGTGAAAATCTATCTCATACTCAAATACTAAACCCAATGCTTCAAATACTCAGTCCTCAGTTAAAATCACTTGGTGTCACTTATTTTCCATTTGACCCAGAATGGTTTGCGATTATGGATAAGGAAAATGCCAAGCTTCATACCCTACAGATAAGTGCACATAGGATTCTTCAGACCATTGATGGTCTTTTATCATTCAATCAGTTCCGAAACCTGCGAGTATTGGGAATTAGGCTTATGACTCCATCCGACTATGCATGGCTAGCATCGACTGTTCACTTGGAAAAGCTAAAATTGGACTTTGTAATGAAAGATGACGGAGAGGAACAGCACTCTGTATGTTTGAATCAACTTTTGTTCTTCTGTCCTGATACATTAAAGAGTCTAACCATCCGTCACGGGCTTGTCACCATTGCCACACCCATATGTAATACCAATTCCAATATACAGAGTCTAAAGATAAAACATGGAGAGATAGATACACTAGCAACGGCATTTATATCAGAATACTGTAACCGATTACAGATACTCTCTCTTATATACTCTACCATTACATCATGGACAGTCCATTTGCCAAAACATCAGCTCTCCTATTTGGAAGTATCTACACCAGACAATAAAACAAATATTAAAATCACGTCGAATGACGGCACTCGTATTTACTCTCCCAATCACCGTTTTACCAAAGTAAAACGGTCAATGATGAAGGATAAGCTTGCTCTAACTAATTTCTCTAACCTAATATCAACTTTTACCAACATTCTTGAAAAGGAAGGTGATGAAAAGACAACCATTCACATAACATGTCAGTCGCTTCAAAACTTGTTTGTCAGTGGTCACTGTGCCTTCTAAATATATACATATATTCATGCTCCACTAACAATAGTAATAACCGTCATCTTATTATTATTAATAAAAAGGGTTTATCATAAAGGCAATAAATATTAATTATTTATAAAATAAGTGTATTATATGTGTGTGTATTATTTTACAATAAATAGATAAAAAAAAGTTTGTTATCAATCCTTCATTTCTCGCCAAATGAAACCCGTGTTTGTATCACCAGTATAAGTATCAAATAAATCCTTTACAAATGTCTCACGGATAAAACAATCAAGCACGCCGGGTATAATGAGACTGTAATCACGCCAAAAGCTTGCACCTGGCTTATCGCCATTACGGCCAATGCTATGTAATACAAAATCCGGCTGTCTATGCGCGTGACTTGTTTCATAAATTGTGGGGGGTTAGCCTGTTTATTCATGTATACTTTTTCATTTATTTTTTTTTCTTACCCAAATATCTGACCAAGACCATATTTATGCTTTTCAATTAAATCAATGGTACTCTTGTCTTTGACAGTAAGGATGGACTCGGCGTCGTATGCAAAAGTGCCGTTAAAATACATTTCAATCTTTCTATCATAGCGTTTGACGGGTGCTCCCTTTGGTGATATATTATTATTGTAGATGATTTTGACTTGACTAGGAACATTATAGTATGCGGATAGAATACGTTGAAGGTTACCATTGGACTGGAGGATCATGCGCTCTAATGGTGAAAAACTGTCCGGTAATTGTAAATAGACGTTCTTTGATGAATCTAGATATAACTTTGTTATTCCATCAATGCTATTTTATTTTTGGCATATATTACATAATAAATTATACACTTACACTCTTCAGTAAATTTAAAAGGCAAGACTGTATAGTTTTCAGTGCCTGTAGGACTAGGAAGTAAACCTGATACCATTTGGATAATGAGTAGGATGAATAATGATATGAAAATAGTGGACTGAATGATGAATAAAATATACACGAGGAGAAAAAAAGATGAGAAAAAAATTTGGAAAATCAAGTTGACTTTTAAAGGGAATGAAAAAAATTGGCAAGCCCAGGTCCCTGCAATTGCATGCAGCTGGGGATAAATTCAAGGGACATGGTTTTATCTCTTGATTGACGTTTATCTATTTATATCATTAGTTTAACATGTTTAGCTTACTATTTAACCCATAATAGAGATACTGCAGAGCTGACAAGAGTGTTTATCTATTTATTAAAGATCATCATGTCGCTTGTTCCGTATTCTCTCTCTCGCTTTATATTGAAACAATAGAAATAGAATGACATTTCCTATTTCAGAATTCATGCTTTTATCTATTATTATTTCCTTTTTCTTATAGTCAAATACACATACAAGCCGTGAAAATGTCTGTAGTCCGATTCTTACATCAAAAATGAAATAGCTCTAAATCATTATTGTCAGCATTTATGTAAAATGGTTTTTGTAATATCAGATTTCACAAGTAGTAAAAAGACAGTATACAACATGGGCGTTATTAAAAGCAGCATCACAAAAGAATATTTTTATCCTAATACAAGTCAAATGCATGCATTATTATCAAGTGTTTCATGTGAGCATTATACTTTTAACCAATTTCTATTCCAGTTTATCCAACTCTTTTATTTTGCATTATTGATCTTGCGTTTTATGCAGCTTTTGATTTTGGTAAAATAGCCTCACTAACAAAGACTATTCCCTATCTTCCTAGATATCCTCCCTCTCCTTATGACGACCCCCACCATCCATTACTATTTATACAACTAAATCCGTCCAGTCTTTTTTTTTTTTTCCAACAGGTTTATTAAGTTGAAGCTCAAATTCTAAATACAAATATTTAGGCCTTGACAGCATACTTGCGAAGAGGAAAGTGAGCATCCTTCTTTTGTTGACGGACAGTCTTCTTGGACTTCTCGAAAGGAGTCAAAGCTCTACGCATAGCACGGGTCTTCTTGACACGAAGGTCCAAGGGGGTGAACTTCTTCTTTTGGTAGAAGAGACGGAGCTGCTCACGTTGGGTTTGGTTGATGACGGTCAAGACACGGGCGACGTTCTTGCGAGCTTCACCACTATTTTTTTTTTTTTCCATTTATATTTAGTATTTATCCCCTCATTTAAACATTAACGTAGCCTTACATTTCCTGAGATCTACCACCAGCGACTTTTTGAACGCGGATTTCAGAGAGCTTTTGCTTCTGTTCTTCAAGGACCTTGATAAGTTCGGCCTTGTTCTTGTTGCGAAGTTCGTGAGCTTTGACAGCGGAAACCTAAAAAAAAAAAAAAAAAAAAAAAAAAAAAAAAAACCTAAATAAATCCATCCATCCATCCATCTTATTGAAAGGGATATCTTTTTTTTCTTTTTTTACCATGTATGAATAAGATGCTTCAAGAGTAAGAGGGGGATTCCTTTGCTTGGCCAATTTGCTATACTACTTGTCCCATTCTCCCACTTCATCCAACCTCAATGTTTTTGAAGCATAGTCTGTCCGATCCGGACATTTCCCTTTTTTGATTGGTCCATTGTATTACCATATAAGGATATGTCAACATTATGTAGGAAACTGCCTTCGGCTTCATTGTGTCAAAAGTTGAATCCTCTATAAATAATCCTTCTCTCCCAAATATCTTGGTTTTTGTTTCACTAGCTTCGTGGTTGTAATTTCGAAAAAAAAATTCTTCGGACTGAGACTATGCATCAACATCGTTGATGTGGTAGTCTAATTCTGGCTTTGCGTCTATTAGTAATACAATTAAACTTGTAACTTTCGTATTAAAAACAACTATCATTTTACTCAGGATAAAAAGTCATAGGTGAAAGTATATTGCATTTTATTTTTTCAATCTCTGCAAACGATCGATTTTATTGACATCTCTTAGTCATCCATTGTAATCATTTAATTGACAGAAATAAAACATTCTTCTTTTGCAAAAACAAAAACAACTAGAAATATCATAAATTATAATCTACTCGTAAAAAATGTCTAGAAAAAGGATAATATTCTCACTAGGTATACCAAGATAGAAAAATCGACTTGTCAATTTTTTTTTTTTTTAAAAAAAAAAAAGTCCTTTCGACATTACTCATTCTACTGTTGTTATATTATGATTTGTCCCATAGTACCTTCTCTCCTGCATTTTTTCACTTCGGTTGTGTGTCCAAACATAGCATAAAACAATACATTATTAAAATCTTCCAAAAGTAGATTGTTTTTCGAGATTTATTGGTCGAGATGCAGCCGCGGGTTCCTTGGTTCAAATGCAAATCGCTTTGATATATATTTATACATTAACACAAAGCATGAAAAGTATATCGTTACAAAAGACAATGCGATGAAGAAAAAAGCTTCGATTACGACTATGCATATATTATAGATAAACTATGAGACGAAATTTCAATATCCAATATAACCTTACACGCACTATTCAAGTACAATGATAATAAATGCTCATATACGTACTCTGATCGAGATTTGATCGAGTGGTCATGATGTAAATACTCCATTTGTTTGATCATGCTTTAAACCTGTCATTTATTGTGGTATGATGATAAAAAAATAGAATCAAGAGTACTAAAATATAGAGTTTGTTAGCTAAGTACATCTGTTTGGCTAAAGGACAAGTGGTAAGAACAAACTGTATGATGATCGCACATTTTAACCTAGTTCAAAGATCCGTGGTAGACTTACAAAGAAAAGAAATAATTAAAAAAAGACACCTCCATGATGCCCTGCGTACACTAGGTTAAACAAAACCCGATTTGATCATTTATAAACTTACGCGACGTTTATACTCGCTTTTTTCGGTGCATTAGCACACTTTCATAGAGAGGAATAACCCGTTGATGAAGTCATATTAGATTGAGAAAGAGGCATGAACATACTATTCTCTCCTATAAGCGTAATGCTTTGTCCCCGTGTTTCTCTGTACAGTTCATACACATTTTATGATGACTACCTGACAAGTTTTATTTCAAAATAAAAACACGCCAATCTGATTTAATGAGATTTGGTTGGCTAAAGACCTTTATTTTTCTAATTTTGGATAGAGAATCGATTTTTCTTTTTTTTTTTTGCGGGCCGGAATTTCTCTCAGTTTCCAAAACGAAAAAAAAAATTGAAGTGTTAGAATAACAAAGTGTAGTAGAATAAGGATCTCCCTCTTTGAACCAGCTCGTACTTTGCGGAAATGGTAATCACCACACGACATCATCCATCCATTTATATACAGCATTAACATTGATGATGATATTAGGCTAAGCGTACTAAGAAGGTCGGAATCACCGGTAAATACGGTACCCGTTATGGTGCTTCTCTTAGAAAGACCGTCAAGAAGATGGAAATCACTCAACACTCCAAGTACACCTGTACTTTCTGTGGTAAGGACGCCGTCAAGCGTACCGCTGTTGGTATCTGGAAGTGTAAGGGCTGTAGAAAGGTCATGGCCGGTGGTGCTTACACCGTCTCGTAAGTTTTTAAAATTTTATATAATAACAGAAAAAAAAAGGGGGCAATATAGATATTCATCTATATTACTATTACTCTTATTAGCACTACTGCTGCTGCCACTGTTCGCTCCACTGTTCGTCGTCTTCGTGAACTTGCTGAGATCTAAGTCTCCTATCACAATCCTCCTTTTTATTTTATAGTAGAGATTATGTAATAAAAATACATCCAACATTTACACATACATTTATTTTTTTTTGCCTTTTTTTTTTTTTTTTTTACTTTAATTTGATATCATGCAATAGCCGGTTCTTCATCATCACTAAACGCATTAAAGAGTTCCCCAAAATCAACCTTTGGTTCCTCATTCGTAGGCGTCGATGTATCCGCCTGTCGCTTTGCCACGGTATCCAATAAGAATTTCTCTGTTCCCAATTGACCCGCCCTTCGACTCATCGCTGCCGCCGACTGGATCAGATATGTCGATGTATTTGGTGTCATGACCAAATCACAAATCTCGGTATAACCATGATTTGCTGCATATAACAATGGTAGATTCCCAGGCGTCGGACTGGCAGGTAAATAACATGGATCTGCCTGGGCATCCTTTATTAAATAGCGCACCAAATCAATCTTTCTCTGTTGCACTGCCAAATACAGCGGTGTCTCATCCAGCTGATTCACCACATTGACATTGCACATATTCTCTACCAGCAATTTAACAACATCTATCCTATTCCATGTAATGGCATAATGTAATACGGACTGGAATCGCGACACCCCATTCACATCCGCACCGCCTACAATCAAGGCCTTTGCTGAATTTAAGAACCCCAGACTGATAGCCACGGCCAGCGGTGAGAGACCACGTGTATTGGGCGCATCCACAGGTACGCCCCTCTCAAGTAAGAGCGGGACTGCCTCTGCAAAATCCTTAATCACGGCCAAATGCAAAAGTGAATTCCCCGATACGTCCTGTGCCAAATAATCAATCTTGTTTGTCTCCAAAAGACACTTTACACACTCCAGGGACACTGCCAAAAGGGCGTTGGTGAGCGGTGTGTGCCCTAGCGAATCTTTACTATCCACTTTGGATCCATTCTCCAATAACAACTCGACGGCATCAAACTCGCCCACAGAAGCAGCGGCATGTAATGCCAATTCGTGATGGGGTCCATTCGAAAAGTTGACATCCATGTTGGGCTGCAGTAATAGAATGCGAATGGCCTCTGTGCTTCTGTTGTGTGCGGCGAGGTAGAGTAAACTGTAACCTTCATCATTGATGGCGTGTACATCGCCCTTTGTTTTGATGTATTGGTAGAGTGCCTTGATGTCCAAGCCGTCGGTATGAATCGATTTCCAAATGTCATTACTATCTACCTTGAGTCTCTTCTCGGAAGATGGAGACTCGAGCGCTCCCTCTAAAGCACGCTTCTCTCCCATAATTAAATCCATCAACAAAATAGAAAAAGAAAGTTTTTTATTTTATTTTATGGAAGTTTTCTATTTTAAAGTCACACCAAAAAGGACGAGCAAATTGATATTGTCTTGGCAAACGGCATAACTCTATGTCTTTATAAAGACATCTCAATGTTGAAGCGGAATATTCCATAAAAGAATAAAGCAGTCTGTTTATCATCCATATTCAAATCTAATAGAACACTAAAAGTGATGAATCAATGTATATACAAGTGACATTTCCTTGTTCTATTACCATTGATTACTCTGCATCCAACTCAATGATGATAATAAGAGAGAATGGTAAACTCATTTGAACCTGCCAAGACATGAGCAATCAAATATATTCATAATTCCATTGCCAATGATCGTCTGACTTGGATTGTAAACAAATCATCAAAACATTGTACCTTTTTAAACATCAGCAAAAGAGTGTGTATCAAAGACTTTTAAATAGTTGAATTGGCTGAACAGTTGCATTTCGTATATATCGATTTTACCTTCTTTTGCAATTGCATCAACAAAGAATGAGCATCTTTTAATTTTCTCATTATTTAAAATCCGATTATCTCTTTTTCATTATAGATCTAACTACTTTTGTAGTTTGCTCATACGCTCGCTTTTTTTTTTTTTTTTTTTTTTTTTTTTTTTCCTACTCTTTTTCCATATTAAACACACAATGTCAGATTCTAGCTCAAAGCTAAAATCATCTCCTACAGAGTTTAGCAACAAGGAAAAAGATTGTGGTATATTATAAGTTCCTTCCTCTTTTTTTTTTTTTTTTTTTTTTTTTAGTCATTCAACTAAATCCCAAATATATTTTTTTTTTTTTTTTCTCTCTTGACAGAATCCATTTCCAGTGGTAAAGCAGGTCAACAACCTCCTTCCTTTGCCGAATCTGAATTCCAGCACATTCGAAAAAGGCAACGTAGCGATGGAAGAGGGACTTTACTCAAGTATTCAGAAGTACCTTCTCGTTATCCCAACCTCAGTAACGCTTGGGAGTTTGCAGGGTATGTTAGAAATAAATAAAACGAACGATATTATTTTTTTTTTTAATTTTTAATTTTTTTTGTGATAGCTGGGGAAGTACCTACTATATGGACTTTGAATTATCCGATCTCCAAGTCTATGAAGAAGAGAAGGCCAAAAAACATCTCATTGGACAATGGAGAGCCACTTCCATTGCTGGCAACGACCTCATCGCCTCTGTGCTCTATTCGATCGGACCCTGTGTCGTTCAATCGGGTAAATATGCACCTATTTCCATGTTTCTCATATCGCTATTGATGTATCCAATGAAGCGAATTATCACCGAAGTCGCAACCGCTCTACCTCTCAATGGAGGTACTTATAATGCTATGCTCAACTCGGCTTCAAAGACAAGTGCTGCCATCTGTGCTTGCTGTTCTATTCTGGATTATCTTGCGACCTGTGTGGTATCAGCCTCAACGGCATCTGCCTATTTGGCTGCAGAGGTGACATTGCCTCATAGTCTTACACCCTTTATTATCACCATCATTATTTTGGTTGCGTTTTCATTGATCTGCATTCTCGGTCTGCGTGAATCTTCTACAATTACACTCTCTATTTTTAGTTTTCATGCTCTCACTATGCTAGTTGTGTTGATCACCAGTTTTGCGATGTGGGGAAAGGGAGGCAGTCAGACACTGATTGATAATTGGAATATTCCTGATCCTGAAGGCTCCAATCCCATTTTGATGATAGCCAAAGGTGTTTGTATCGGCTTACTTGGTGTAACAGGTTTCGAGGTATACAGAGTTAAAAAGTATAAATTAATTTTTTTTTTTTTTATTAAATTTGGGTCTTTTTTTTTTTAGTCGGCAGAAAATTACATTGAAGACTTGAAACCAGGCACTTTTCCCAAGGTCATGAACAATATGTTTGGTTTCCTCATGGTGCTCAATATGCCCATGACCTTGTGCGTGATTGCCCTGGTTCCCATTCCTATCGTGGTAGAAAATGCCGCCAATGCCGTCTCGGAACTGGGCGAATATGCCGTGAGTGGTTCCAACTGGTTGCGCCTTTGGATCATGGTGGATGCGGTGATTGTTTTATGTGCGGGTGTGTTGACTGGATTGATTGGCGCAGTAGGTCTTGTTCAGCGAATGGCAAATGACGGGATTCTCCCCCGATTCTTCTTGATTCGCAATAGATGGACGGGTTCCTATCAGTATATTGTTCTTGCCTTTTTGGTTTTAAGCATTACTCTGTATTCCATTGTGGGTGGGGATACCACGTCGCTTTCGGGTGTGTTTGCGGTTGCATTCTTGGGAAGCATGTCGACGTTTGGTGTAACCAACATTATGATAAAGTACAAGCGCTACCGATTACCCCGTCTTAACAAGACTCCCCTCTCTGTCACTGTATTGACCACTGGCATACTGGTTGCTAGTCTTATCGGCAACATTGTGATTGATCCTCTGATTGCAGAGTATTTTGTGATTTACTTTGCTGTGGTGCTTATTGTTGTGATGGCCATGCTCAAACGCTGTTGGCTTTGGAAATTAGCGTACTGGTTATTTGGCCAAATGACTTGCTTCCACCGATACCCTCATTTCTCCGAAAAGACAGAGCTCTACATTCAAAAGCGCATTCAAAACATCAAGAGTTGTAAAACTGCCCTGTTTGTCAAGACAGCCGAACCACATATTATCAACAAGGGACTCCAATACATTAAGGATAATGAAGATACGGGACATGTCAAGTTGGTTCATATTTATAAGGATATTGAAACGATTCCCGAAGAACTTGAAACAACGCAGCGCTTTATAGATGAGATCTATCCCAAGATCCAGGTCGATTTGGTCTTTGTTAAAGGTGAATTCAACCCTGCGACTGTAGATACAATCTCACGCCAGTTGGATATATCAAAGGCAATGATGTTCATGTCATGTCCTAGTGAAAGACTTGGCTATTCGTTTGGTGATTTTGATGGTGTTCGTATTATAATGCTCTAGCATATACCCCCTCTTTTCTGCTTATTATTTGGAGCAAGGATAATATGAACACGCTATATAAAAAAAACCATCAAAGTATATATATAATAAATGATTTTTATTTCGTACATACATAGATATATATATATATATATTCAAGTCCATTT
The DNA here is from genome assembly GCA_025399235.1 of Backusella circina FSU 941. Lineage (NCBI taxonomy): Eukaryota > Fungi > Mucoromycota > Mucoromycetes > Mucorales > Backusellaceae > Backusella > Backusella circina. Next base: position 108,380 of record MU622373.1, on the reverse strand, counting down.
TAATTGATTTTTAATAGTTCAACTTCGAAAATTAACGTTGAACCTGGTGGAATGATACCTGGAACACCACGATCACCATAAGCATAGTCAGAGGTACAAGTCAATTTTGCCTTTTGTCCCAAAGATAGTTGGGGAACACCTTTTATATATATTACATTTATGTAAACGTGTGAAATACCATTGACAAAAAAGGCGTACATAATTACCTTCATCCCATCCTTTGATAACTTGTCCTTTTCCAATAACGCACTGAAAGGGTGCATTTCGATCGCGAGAGGAATCAAACTGGTCACCATTTTCAAGTGTACCAATGTAATGAATAGTTACTTTATCCCCCTTTTTTGGGAAGTTGTTACCATCTCCGGCAGTGATATTTTCAACACTTTTTTTTTTTTTTTTTACTTTAATATAACATGGAATAACCTTAAAAGAGACATTTAAACTTACGTGACGCCCATTTACACTTTTTTATTATTTGAATGATAAGAGAGAAAGAGAGAAAAAAAAAACGAAAGAATGAAATAAATAATAATAACATAAGTGAATGACGTAGGGATGCAACAAAACAAACAGAGATACTAAAAATAAGCTCTGAGATCCTTTCTAGTAGCTCGATTTACGCTACTTTGTCAGAACATTTTTCCCACAATCAAAAATACTTTTACAAAAATGCAATACAAAGAAAGAATAGCGGCCTTCAAATTCAATAAAACGATGCATCGTTTCCATTCAATAACAAATACTTAATCCTCCTATCAATCCTGTTTTGTAGAGAAAGAAGTAAAATAAAGAGTCATTTATGACTTTGATCTTGACAAGGGGGGGTTGTACCTGACTTTGTATTATTAAGGTTATTAACATGAGAAAACTGGCATTTTTTGCTTACGAAAATGGAAATATAAAATTACATTGCCATTCAGAATGGCCTCTCCAAAGGAAATGATTTTTCCTTTATTTGGAAAGCACCAAAGGCGGGTTTAGGAACAAAAATTGACATGCAATAAAAGCTGAGAGTCTATTTTTTTCGATTTTCACGTGAATTCAGTCATCTTCCAATGGGAGAAACGTGCTTATACATCACAAAGTGGAGATTTTCGTCGCTTCTCCACACTTTATTCTTTTTTTTTTTTCATATTAACATTTATATTATTGTAATAAAACTATTAAAACATGTCGCAATTTCCTACACAAAATGACGCTTCATTCCTGTCAGCGCTTATGATTCCTGGTAATGAAACTACTTTTTTTCTTCTTTTTACCAAGTCATCTCTAAACGCTGTAATTTAAAATAAAACTCCATTTATAGAAGATGAGGAACATCGTCAAGGTTCAAGTTCAAATAATACAGAAACATGGGAAACAAGCACGACTGGCCGAAAAAGAAGCCAACAAGAACTCAACGACAATGACGACGACGAAGAAGAAGAAGGGAAGAAGACGGATCGAGAGCGTAAGCCCCGTAAGGCACCCCATGAATTACTGACAGACGCTGAAAAGAAGGCCAATCACATTGCCTCTGAGAAGAAGAGACGACAGAATATTAGACTGGGGTTTGATCAATTGATTGAGATTGTGCCTTCACTTACACAGGGCAATAGATCAGAGGCCTTTATTTTACAAAAGTGTAAGTTATCGACATAGACAACCAGATGATGGCATATTCACTCCTATATCATCTCATTTTTTTTTTTTTGTTTTTTAGCGGTTGATCATATTCGGCACTTAATCAATGTAAAGAATGACCTGAAAACTCAAATAAGAGAAATCCAAGGTGTTTTAGGTGAACCGTAAGTGGTGTTACGTTTTTTTTTTTTTTTTTTCATATCACTCTTGTTTCTAATGTTTATTATGCTATTTATAGAAATTATGATGAAGATGTAAGAGTTGTTGTTTATGGGTTATTTTAATATTACTAACATACTTTATTAGTCTTCTGAGGATGATTTAACTTATTCATCATTTTAAATAACAACAAATCATGCAAATCTCACATACAAAATCAATTGCACACTTTTATATATTATTATATTCATCAGCTGTTATTTGTTAAATGACAGGTTAAATGACAGGTGTAAAATAGAATCTGCAAATGATGCTCATGAATAAACAACCCAAATATAATTTATTTATTAAAAGCAATGTTCTCTGTTATGTTGATTTCTGTAGTTCACATAGGATGAATAAGTGCTTTTTGGTGTACCAATAAACAAGGATGCATGAGACGCGATCTCAGCATCCATCATTGGATATAGCAAATATCCCAATTTGACATGCTGACTGTTTTGTAAAATATTCGTCCGAGATGGCTTCCTTTTTGACTCTTTCCAACTTGTAGGGAAATCAGCCAAGGTAAATGTACATGGATATTGATGGAAGAGTGTCTTTAAAGTCATTCGGGGCTTTGGAGCGTCGGTGGCCAAAAATATCACATCCAAGCCTGGGATGCCTTGGTCCTGAACTGCCAAGCATTTCTCTAATCGTCTTGTTGTTGTATCTTTTGTAGCGGGGATGATAATACTAGGAGATCCTCTTCCTCTTGCAAAAAACTTCCCGTCTGTTTGATTTAATTTCAATTGCAGTTTTCCCTCAATTTCTGTTAATGTCTCTTGTAAAAGGTGCTTAAAGATGCCATCTCCCTGACGAAGGTGAACGCTGATAAAGCGACCCTTCCCCCCAAGCTTGCTGATCACTTTCTGAGCATGCGCCTTGACCAGTGGATGTCGAGTTCCTATTTCCCGGTGCAAATGCTCTTGGGTCCAAATAAGTTCTGGTTGATTGAGCGATAGCCTTGTGGTACTGAAGAGAGATCCAAACTCAATGTAACGCTCTGGTCTCTGGCGAAGATGCTCGATTTCAATGTGAGAAACGAACTTTGACGTGTCATCGTCCTCCGTCCCATCATGGAGCTGATAAGAATAGCGTTCCGAGTCAGGAATACTATATTTGTAACCTTTCCTCTTGAAGTGCGTAAAGAGTTTATTATGTCTCTTGAGATAGTCTCGCTTCATGTCCAGTCTCTGTTCTGTTCTAATACCAAGTTCTTGCGCAGCAGAGATGTCAAAGATGGAATCAACAGATACAGGAACATAATTCTTAAAAGCACTGCATTGAAGTGATCGGAAAGCCCGTTTCTTTTTATTGTTTTTTAACCTTTTCTGCAACCGAGGGCAGATATCCAGCTGTCTGGAGAGGGTAGAGGAGGGGCGCCAGTAGATAGCATGGCCCAGATTGATTTCAGGCATAAGCAGAGTGCGATCCAGCGCCTTTGCCAATAGCATTGCATTGATCAAGGCAATGCGTTGATTGTGTAAACCAGAGTGAGGCAAATAGGTAATGAACCTTTCATCTTCTTCCTCCACTTGCTGCGCTGCTATATCTAAAGCGTCTTGAATTAATTTTTTTGAAGAGCAAAGACAAAGGATGACGAGAGCAAGTAGTAGCCATTTTACATATCTTGAACAATACATTTTGGAAAAGAAAACCATTATAAATATAAATATATTTGCTTTATTATTATTATTAATATTATTATTTTACAACCGTTTTATTATAGATCTGATATGAATTAATTAAACGGATTCAACCTTTGTTTCTGAATAATTAGAAACAATTAGACATAAAAGGCCAGTTTCATTCTTTTTCAGTGTCTTAAAACTTAATATATTTACCTGATGTTAATTCTTTAACAGCTTCATGAGGCGATACAATAGGGGTTTGATGAGGAGAGACTTGTGCAGGAGAGAGTCTTTGAGGAGATGTTTGAGTGGTATTATTATCAGCTTGCTGCTGTGATGGTTGTTGCTGTTGAGATGGTGATTGTTGTTGTTGTTGTTGTTGTTGTTGTTGTGATTGCTGTTGCTGTTGTTGATGTGCAGAAGCAGCTGCCATAACAGCAGCAGTTAACGCACCACCAGGGGGAAGATGTCCCATACCTAATTTTGCATTCAGCTCCTCGACCTCTTTCATTAATCTGTAACTTTCGGAACCTTGCATCGCTCCCAGTGCCAATTTAGCATTCAACTCCTCCACTTCTTTATGTAAACGTGCATTTTCCTCTTCCAAGCTTACAATCTTTTGCTCCATATCATGAATGTGTTGCTTCTTCTTTTTACGACATTCTTTGGCGGCGACTCTGTTTCGTAATAGACGACGCTGGCGACGTTCATCGTTTGACATTGTGCGGGAATTAGGACGTTTAGCAACTTGTGCATCATCGGAAATAGGACTAACGTTGGATGGATGATGCGTCATGGTGGTGGTTTGGGGAAGTTGGGGTGGTCCAGGTAAGGCGGTAATCACATTACCACCTTGAAGTTGCTGAAGAAGATTAGTGGTAAGGCCAGGAACTGCGATAGGAGAGACCATGGCTTGTGCCAAGGAAGACGCTGTCAGATTAGCAAGATCCTGTCCACTTGCTTGAACATAGCTTTGAAGAAGCTGTTGATGCTGTGACTCATTCAGTAAATGTAAACCTGGTGGTGGTGCAGGCCCGTTCGCCAAGCCTACTAAAGGTCCATTGGCATTACCGTTATTATTATTGCCATTTATATTCTCAGTGTTACTCTCATTATTATTGTTATCAGTATGGTTAGGACTATTTGAACTTTCGTTATCGGCATTTCCATCATTTTCGGGCGCTGTGGTTGCAGAAGCACCAGTCACATTGCTCTCACTAATACTACTATTGGCATTGGTATCATTATTAGTAGTTGCAACAGCGCTAGGGGTGTTTTCAGTTATGTTTTGGTTGTTGGATTCTTCAGCCTCTTTTTCAGATTGGTTTGCTACACTTGATGAAGTGCCTTCATTCAGAATGGGTTGTTCATTAGGAGTAAATTCTGTTTCGAGTTTCATAACCTTAACTTCGCGCTCAGTTTGTCCTTCAGGAGCAGTACGCTTAAGGGAGTTTGTGGCGGCTCCATTGTCTTGAGTAGATGGTTGTTCCTCATTACCAGAAGCGAAGGTATTGTTTGGTTCAAAGGTCTGCTCAGTATCAGTCATTTATGATAATTAATATATTATGCCTCTTTTTTTTTTTTAGAAAAAAAATCGTGACGTAGAAGGATTTATAAAAATCAAGCAGTTAGTATACTTCTTTTTTTTTGTTTGAGAATAGAGTTGGAGTCAACACGTTTTGTCTCTTCATAGCGCTTTATAAATAATTCTTTTGTGTGAATATGATTAATAATATTAACAACAATTATATCTTTTGATGATATTGAGTCTGTGATAGACCATAGCAGAGAAGATAGTTTTTACGTGTTGACCCCGTTTAATAGTTTTCATTTTTTTATTGGATACTCACAATCAGTCGGAATAGTTGATTTTTTTTTGATGACGAAAAAGAAGGTCGACGTAAGAAGAAGAAGTTGATGACGAATGCGCCAGCACCAGAAAGAAAATTTTTTACATGCCTCTGTGACTGCCTATTTTGGTTTGCCTTTACCAATCATTTGCTACTTCGACATTCGTCATGATTGTTGAATGGATGTTGGATAGTAAATAATGTAGTTGGCACCTGTAATAGCATTTCCAATGGTGCACTTCAAAAAATGCATTGCTGTTTCATACGTTATTCGTGTATATTTGATACTCTTTTATATATAGGAGATCTTGAAAATGTAAAAAAAAAAAAAGGCCTTTCAAATAGAAATATGGAAAAAAAAAAAGAACAGACACTAAAAATAGGTTTTTTCTCAAGATGAAAATAAAAGCATTTTATTTATATTTATTCACTGAATAAGCATGTTGGTGTTTAATATAATCCCAAAAAATGCGTATCAGAAACTACTATTTATTTACTTTTGTAATCATCAGCTCAGTAAAGTGAGCTACTGTTTTGTCAGGCGATTGGCTCAGAGAAATCGAAATCGGGTCAAGTACCAGAAAGAGCCGGTCATTCCAAATTATTGGGTTGGATTAAGCTATTTATATTTGCTAATAAAACCAACATCAATCACCTTTATGGTTTTCTCAAACAGTCAAGTTGATAATGATTGTATTATTTTAAGTATTTTAAGCAATATACCTTCAACCTATTTCACAAGAATCTTTACACTGCTGTTTTTTTATGTCTATCTTTCTCTTCTACATGAAGTCTCATATTATTCATTGCATTTTTTTTTTCAGAAACAATAGTAACCGCAATGATGATCCTATTACTCATTTACCTCCCTTAGCATAGATACACCTATTCTCTATGACAACAGAGGTTTCGCTACATAGAATATTCGTTATTTTTTTTAGAATCCCAAGTTTTTATTTCTATAAAAAAAAAGTCTCTCTTTCCCTTCCTTCATGTAATCTAGAATTGTCTTTTGTGAAATGTTTAGATTTTCATACTACGAATCACCGATATTGAATACTTCTATGTGAAAATCACAATCTTGTATAATACCATTTTTCAGAAATCACACAAATCTGTACATGTAAATGAAATGTTTTGGGGTTGATACACTGATCATATTGTATTAATTCAATCGGATCTAATTTCAATACACCATGTGCGCCCTTAGATGAAAGCATCATACTTGTATATTTATTCACGTAATGGTACTAAAAGGCAATAGATTTGAGAATAGCAAGGTGTTCCTATTATGGTGACAACTGGTGATGATAGAAAACCTAAACTTTATTTTACTTGTAAGAGATAGCCTTTGTCACGAATAAATAAAGAGAAACAAAATCAACTGAAAAAAATATGTTGTGAAAACTGTAATGTTTTCTTTAAACAAGGAGCACTAGGATTACATTTTGAGGCTGCGATACGAAAGAAACGGAATGCAGCGCAAAAGCCCCAATTGCGATATTTTGTGGCGAAGGCTAAATATCTGTTGAACTCTAAATTCAAGTAAAACAAACAAACAAACAATAAAAAGAATAATGGTAGATAATATCTCTATGTCGTAAAAAGACTTGAGAACTGCCGTAAAAGAATGGAATTTTATTATATCTGAAATATTGCTCTACCTATTATTACTTAATTCTTTTTTTTTTTTTTTTTTTTGCTCACAATGCTTAAGTGTACTCATTACTATACTAATAAAGAAATTTATTTAACTTGTTATATAACTTGGTTGAGTATATTTTAAAGTAACAAAATATTATCCTTGTAAAGGGTAAAAAGTATTTAAACTTTAATCTTACACTTAAAGTTTACACATATGAGATATCTAGCTAAAATATTTTCAAGTAGATTCCTCTTTTATTGCTTTTTTTTTAATTATCTCACTAGCCATCTATTTATTCTATAATCAACTTAAATGAGGGATATGATGGTATACAAAATTTTGTAAGAGAGCTTCAGTTGACTCTAAAATATTATTGGCTATTCAAACCCACCCCTACTCCAATTTTGACCAAGTCAGCTGCCTATGATTTAAGTCCTTTAACTTCATTTTGTGTCTTTCATCCCTCTCCCTCCCCCCTTGAAGCGAGGATATCAAAGGGAGGTATCTATAGTCATGGCAACAGTAACTCATATCTAAAAAAAGCATTTTATATTGAAGCACCTCTTTCTTCCTTCCTCTTCTTCTTTATTAATTTATTCAATGGCTCAACACGAAAGCAAAAAAGAAAAAAAACTAATAGCTAGTCAAAATAAAAAGGCTAAAAAAAAAGCATTGAAAAAGAAACTTCATTCGAAAAAAAAACCGCCGGCTCATTCTACTAAACCAAAATATAACAAAAAATATATAAAACAAGCTATTCAGGCCAAGCCAACCCCAATCCCTACGCATTACTCTTTTATTAATAATAATAATCCGACAAAGAGTATTTCATCTTTTTCCTCTTTCTCTTCCATTTCTTCATCACATTCATCCTCTGTATCACACTTTATTCCTTCAGAAACTTTAAAAAATATATTCACCATAGTAGATGATACCCAACACCTTAACTCACAAGAACCTACTAATTTAAGCGATGCTGCATTAGCAGCAGGAAGATCATCAGCGACAACGACTCCGAATGCTATTCCCAGTACTAATCAAACAATGCAAATTGCTGGTCCAATCATTGGTATTTTTGGTGGAATAGCGCTTATAGCTGCTCTCGTGTTACTTAATACGCGACATAGGAGACGACAACGCCAAAAACAAATTAAAAAAGATATTGAAGAAGATCAACGCAGACCAGATAATGATGAAAAGAATAAAAACCTGAATCGTTCTGGAAGTATAAAGAGCTACTCATATAATGCTGACAAAACATCTATTTGCGTACCTATTCATAACAAGGCAGACAAAAAATGCAACGAAAATGATCTACAACGTCGATTTAGTGTAACCGACACCCTTGTTGATTCACAAACCGCCTCCCGACCAAACTCCGTTTGCTTGAAAGCTGCTGTCCATGATGCACCCCAAAAACGAGCCTCACATGGCACCCGATGCTCATGGCTATCTGCATCATCTAGTCTACTTTCAGAAACAGTAAGCCCCACTTCAACTCTTATTGGAACGACTACAACCTCCTTTATGAAAACGGCTGAACGACAATTGCTACATCATGAGAGGCCAAGTGTATTGGACCATTTTGATGGTCAGTTCAAGAAAAACATTGAAACTTACAGGGCACAGTTGGCAGACATTTCCAATCCATTGGATCGAATTGATGAGCAAGACGGTCAGATTAACGATGAAATATAATATTCCAGTACTTAATTAATGAACGATTTAATTTTAAAATATACATGTATACATAATGTCTTTCTTTTTCTTTTTCTTTTTTTTTTTATTTTGGATAGAGTAGATTATTTAATCTATGTAGAGGGTCATACGAATAACTTGGGAAGGTTCAAACAAAAACCATAGACTATCAGTATTTATCTTTATATACAATGACTATTATATTTTTAGTCACTCCCTCATATTTATATACGGGGTAACATACTCGTTTCAAATTTTGTCTAAGATACGAGAGGGTATGGAGACTTAACTGTACACTTAGTGTAAAAATCTTCGGAAAAAGAAAGAGATTTTATAATAAAAATAAGTGAAAGATGTAGAAAATTGTTACCTTTTTAAGTTAAATCACTTTGATTAAGTGATCTTATGCATGACAAATTATTTTAATGAAATGTAGATGGCAACAAGTTAACAATATAAGTAGTAAGCGACGTTTAATTTTCAAAAACCTTAATAAAATTAATTTTAAGTCAATAAGTGACTTTATAATATAATACAATTACTAAAGGGTATTAACTGTCTCAGTGCGAAATAAAAATACGTTGAGGTAATTAGTTTTATATATGTCTTTTCTTCTTTCTTTCTTTTTTACGTATAATATTTTTGTCCAAGATATGAATTTTTTTCTGAACGATGTAGAGTATCTTTTACGACGCTAGATACGGCACGGTCATGTAAGGGAGTCATTTTATTAACATAACTACGAATTAATCTGTTAAAAAAAAACAAAATTCACGTTTTCGAACTACAGTAGTTCGGATGATCTTTATCTAGGGTAATAGATTATTTTCACATGGAATCTTTGTGTTGGACGTCATGTGGACAAAAAAAAAAAAAAAAAAAATTAATGTTTTTTTTTTTTTTTTTTTTCCCGTACAGTTCATTCTACATCGGTGTAAATTAGGAGGAGAAAAAGAGGGAGGGGAAACATGTTATTTACGTTACGTCTT
>MU622373.1:87490-98592 GCA_025399235.1 Backusella circina FSU 941 | reverse complement strand
GTCTAACACCATATCGTAACCTTCGATGTGATTTTATACATAGTTTCAGGTTTAGTCCATGTAGCACTACGTAGTATCATCAAACATTACAGTATTTTGTTTTTAATTTGGTTTTCTTTTTCTTACCCCTTTGAAAAGAAAAAAAAAACGGAAGAAAAAGAGACATTTATATAGGAAAGTTAGATGAGTCTTTGTCCGGTGAAAAACATTACTATGCTTTGTTTCTGTCGAAATGGAAACCAATATAAATCAAATAACCACAGTCAGCCAAAAAACATCGGATGTGAACAAAGTAAGAGGAGAAGATCAATATGGAAATTGACCTCTTCCGAGATGGAAAGGAAAAAACAATGATTCGCCCCCCGTAAGCAACTAATAACGTAACTAAACTTCATAAATACCATAACTACAACTATCAAAATAATAAAACTGTCGAAACAAAGTGTTACCATTGAAAAATCCGAAGGTAGTGGCAAAAACGCATAAAAGCATGAAAATTTTATTGTTTTGTATGTATTTTTTTAGGGTTTTTAACTTGTCTTGCATCTTTGGATCTCGTTTCAAATAGAAATGGTTCTCTAAGAAGGGTTGAAACTTCATTTATAATACGCCATCATCGTCCATAAGGTTTCTACTTATCACCCCATTTTTTTTTTTTTTTTCATCTACCAAAACCATAAAATCTAACAAGAAGATCTTTCTTGTTTTCCCAAATCAATAAAGATGAGTTTTAATACTAACCACTTCAAAATTGTGTAGGTTTTTTCTTAATGGAACTTTAGGTTTTTGGCCCGCTTAAATTACTTTAGAGTCTAAGAAGAACTATCAATTTAAAGTCTAATATTAAGAAGTAGGTTAAGTTTTTCTATCTCATAGTTTTAGATCCATTTTTATGCATTTAACATGTAACATAATTTCTCGGTTAATTTTTATATACTCATACTCATATATAAATGGTATTATGTATACATGTTATTGAACAATTCCCATAATATTATTTTGTTTTGATTTTCCGTATGGATTAATGTTACTATCTTAATCTTAAATAACAGAGGAAAAAATTGTAAAAACGAATAATTTATAAGAAAAAAAAAAAAAAATTCTTTTTTTTCTTCAGAGATGATATTTGCAGTCGAAAATGAAAGTTTTTTTATGTAGTTGTTGATTTCACTTAATATGATTAATAGGGTAAATTTAATATCTCGGTTAAATGTTTTTGTTAGTTCTAGTTACTCATAGTCAATCACAATCATCATTTATTTACAATGGAGAAGCCTATACTGAGCCCGTACAACGTCAAATAGCCCAGAGAGATCAATTAAACATGTCTTTTAATACCTCTTTACCTACTCCAGTTCACGATGAAAATACTCATCAAACATATTTTATGGCTGGAAATCCAAATTCTTTTCAAGTACCTGATTGGAAGTTTAAAGAAGAGCAGCAGTTGCAAAAACAGCAACAGCGAATATATACTCAAACACAAACGCCTGCGACAACACCAAGTGAACCCTATAATGCAGTAACAACTTTAAATCAGTCGCCATCACGATCTGATTATTTTTACGAAGCGACTCATGGATCTTCTTCAGATAGCTCAGCTCCGCCTAATCACTCATCGCGTTTTCCCTCCCCGTTAAATCAGGTTCGACAAGTAGGCCATATGAAAAAGGATACGTCTGTTCAAAGAAGTAATTCGTTTGACTATCCCTACCCTTCACAGCAACAATCTACATATACACTGGCCAACTTTAGGGTTTCAGAACCAAGTTGTGTTCAACAAACTCAATCAAATGAATTAAGCGGGTTACAAACACCAGGATCAGATACCATTTTTCCTGGAACATCACATAACTGCACCTCTGATTCAAATTCGCAAACATCTCCTTCTTCAGAAGGCTCATCCTCAATTGACGAAACTCTATATAAAGGCGTTTTTGAAACCATTGACCGATGGGGAAGAAATGACGCAGATAAAGGTAAAAAATCTGTATATTTATATCTATAATTTCCTATCTATTAGTCACAATTTACTCATTGTTTCATTTCCTTTATAATTATTATTAATATTACTATATAAAATAGAACAGAACGAGACGCGTCACTGGAGACACAGTAAAAGAAGCGATTCTAGTTCAAGCAATACGTCAAGTATGATTGCTGTGACCATAGCAGCTGTCAATGCTCAATCTATACCTCATTCTCCATTGAAAACTGGGCAGCAACTCAAAAAGGTGGCTCACAATGCCATAGAACGCCGCTATCGTAATAATATTAATGACCGCATCCATGACTTGAAAAACGTCGTTCCAGCTCTTTATAAAGCACGAATCCGAGAAAAGAAGGATGAAAAAGGAAGACAAGAAACAGTTGATGAGATGGAAGAGGATGAAAGCACTGATAGCCAAGAATCTGGTGAAATTGTTGAAGGTGTCGAAGTAGCAAAGAAACTCAACAAGGCAACTATCCTCCACAAAGCAACTGAATACATTCACTATCTTAAATATACCAACGAAATGACTCGAAGAGAGAATCAACTGCTTGAGCAGATTTTAACACAAATGCCCAACGGTTCAAAGGTTTTGGCGCGATTTCACAAAAAAAAGCAAGACTTTCAAAAAAACGAACAACAGCGTCAAATTCAGGAACGAAAAGAGGCTATGGAGCTTGAAAAAGCTGAGCGTCAACATATACTCCGTGAACGTGCTGCACAACGTGCCGCTCTTGCAGAACTCTTACCAAAACCCAGTCGCCGTCCTTACCGTCGAAGAGCAAAAAAGCAGACAACAACAGACATATCAGATGCAATGATCAGGGGATCACGATCTCCCTCACCTAGAAATAAAAATATCACCACCACCGCTCCTTCAGACGACAACCATAAAAATCTAGAGAACAACAATGACGTACTCACTTCTGCTACCAGAGATAAGATACTCTAAACAGCCTTTCCAGTTTATATATTGTGATTCATTTACTAAATAACTTTAAATTATTATTATTCCCTATCATAAAAAATTCTCCATACTTCAACACTAATTTTCATAGTTCCCATTTAGTTTCTTCACAACTTAAATGTATAACTACGTTTCGCATAACATAAAACTTTACGATAGCATTAATGACGCATAATATCTATGCTTTTTATTTTGGCTCATTTTTATTTCGTGTTCATATTCAACAACCAAGTGTGTTACTTTTCAATAATAAGAAAAGGCTATATGTTATGTGTTAAAATATAGTAATAAAAGGCCTTAAGTAAGTCTTGTTTCATTTTAATCCTAAATTTAAATAGCCGAAACAAATGCACCTGTAAATCCACTATCGTTCATTTACTTGAGCCTATATCTTCAGCATACAAACTTAATTTCACATCCTTTATTTCATTTTTTTTTTTTTTTTTTTTTTTACTACTTTATAAAATATAGTGATGAAGTACCAACTCCAGAATTAGTACTTTTCCTAATGCAATGATAATTATCATGACAAGTTTTTTAATACAGATATATGTTTTTTCTGATATCTGGCATTTTCCAGTGAACTCATTTCAAATTAACACTGGAGGTACAGTTTCAACGGCTAAAAAAATAATACTGGTTTTTCTGACTTTTAAATTAAACAAAAGCCTTAAAAAAGTTATACAATCATGAAAAATGGAACATAAAGAACTCTGACTTTTACTCGATTTGTTCTATTATGTCCGTACTTTAACCTATCTAAATAATACTTCTATTTTTTTTTTTTTCTCTGGCGTCTCATTTACCTTCAAAATAACATATTTTCTACTAAAAAATAGATAGTATTACTCTGCTGACACCATAATACACAATTGTTATCCAACATTCGATTTTTTCTATTTTTAATTTTCTATATATGATCTGGCAATCAAAATATTGCCATTGTTATGATGGAAGAAAATATTATTATTCTTCTGCACCGCTGAGATTTGCATCATTATTATCCGTTTTGGTATCATTTTATGGTAAGTGTTTTTGCTATTAACTCTTTCTCTCTTCTATTAATATGGGATTTTAATGAGTATTGCTACATATAATTGTTGTATTTTGAATTATCTATGAATACCCCAAAACACAATTTAAACTTAGATGCTCTGTTTTACATTTTCAATTGATACTATCAAGTAAGTCAACATTTTTGATCTTTGGTTTGGTATAGCTGCTTTTGAATTAAGCTCACCCATCTTCAATTGACCATATACTGTTTATTTCAAGATATTGAGAAAAAATTACAAATTAATGAGAAAAAATAAATAATAATTGAGAAAAATAATGAGAATTATTGAGAAAACAGTACAACTAATTTAGAAAAGACAAATAGTGTCGATGGCATTAGTAATGGATTAAACATCATAGTATAAATATATTTACACAAAAAAAAACAGCAAAGTAAAACGCAATAAATGCCGATTTAAATTCAAAGGTGATCATATTAAAAAAAGTTAGTCTCATCACTTAAAAAATATCAAAGTAAAACGCAATAAATGCCGATTTAAATTCAAAGGTGATCATATTAAAAAAAGTTAGTCTCATCACTTTAAAAATATATGTATCATTGTCATTACCTGCAAAACTGCAAAAATACAAAAATACAAAGTACTAATAAATCAGAGTCTTGAAACATCTTAACTCGTGTTGGATTCATTATTAGTTTGCAGTTTTGCAGTTTTGCAATTTCACATCTTTGCATTAGTAAAATAGAGGTTTCGATTGAGCATGAGTGATAATTTGCACATGACAATTAAAGTTGACGATAGATGAGATTCATTTAGATGTTTAAACATATCTTCTTGTGTTACTATTCATTGAGTTGGATCAGGAACTTATACCCCTTTAGTCCTCTCAACTTATCCTTCCTTTTAAGTCAGTTTTTTTTTGTCATCAGCAATTTCTCATTAATTATAAAAATGTTCTCAATAATATGAAAAACTTTTCTCATTAATTTGAAATTTTTTCTCAATAATGTGAAAAAGACAGTATGCTATTTATTTATTTTTTTGAGATTAAGAAATGAGTGGGGACCTCTTTTTTAAAGATGATGTAATCTATGAAGATACTACAAAGAGAAGTAGTAAAAATAAAAACGATTAAAACCTAAAGAGAAATATAAGTTTCCAATACTTATAACATGATACTATAGACTATCACTATGGAGGGGCATCAAGAAAAGGGCGGAGAAAGACGAATAGTATTATTAATTTTAATACAATAAACTACTTTGAAAGGTTTCATACATGTTTGAGACCCTGTTTTTTTTCGAGACATTTTTGTTTTTACATGTGTATCGGTTGAATTTCCCGCCATCTTTCTTCGTAAAGTTTCAGGTACAAAAACCTGCTTGTTTTTTGGTATCGACTAATCTTCCTTTTTGATTATCATTACTCTCTATAAGTTATCCATAGATGTTGAGCCTAGAATGATATTCTGAATGAGACTTTATATTAACACTCAAAGCATCAACAATTACTTTATACCTACAGTCCTTCTATATCAAATTGTCGCAAGTTAAAATGTTACTTGTATATCTTTAAAAAAAAAAAACTTGGCGCATACTATAATACAAAACATACAGAGAGAGTAATTTATTGAAATACGGCAGATTATTTAAGGTTTACGACAATTTGATACGAAAATGTTGTATCAAAATCTATATTTTGATAGAAATTTTCCTTTTTAATTCATGCATTACACTCCGTGGTTCGGCATTATTGAAATGAAATCCAAGTCTTGAGTCTAAATTCGCTTTCGTCTTTGCCTCATCCACTCTGTTTTTGGAGTAAAGTGTACCATTAACGTTGTATCTGTCACTATCATTCTCTCAAATAACGAAATATGTATTTAATTTGAATTTTTATTCATTTTGAATGTATAGCAATACCAATATTGAATCATAAACTAAAAGCTAAACCCCCCCCTTTTTTTTTTCTTGTCATTGAGCGTTATGTATGCTATAGACATGTTAACTTCGCTGAGTTAATCTTCTTCTCTTTGACTGTTGTCTCTTTTTATTAGTAGGCGCTCTCTCCTCCTCCTCCTCCTCCTCCTCCTCATCAGCCGTTTCATACTCCTCTCTCTCAGGAGACGAATCCTCTGCACTACTACCAGGTTCGAGTTTTATGTTTGGAACAGAAGTGGCACCATCATCCTGGCCCCCTTCCTCCTCTTCCGACAACAAGTTCATATCAAACTCAATGGCTTCCTCCTCTTCTGAACCCTCAGCTTGATCTGCCTCTTGTTCTTCTTCTTCTTCTTCTTCTTCTTCTTCGTCATTTGATGACGGAATAACAGAAGACGTGCGATAGGTCTGCTTTTGGCGAGTAGCGGATTGCTTTCTTTTCTTACTGGTAGTATTTTTTGATGTTTTTTTGCTTTTATAAGAGGATGCGCATTGGGAAGATGTTCTAGAGTCTTTTTGATTTACTTCTACATTATCGTCAGACTCTTCAGATTCGGATTCACGAGGTATCTATTTGCTATATGAGTATATGCAGACATAGCCTTCTTTTTCTTTTTGTTACCTGAGACGAAATTTCGGCACCTCGGATATCGCGATGCTTTAACGCACCTATTTATGATATTTTAAGACTTTTTGTGTATCATTTTATACTTTCAAAGAAATAGACATACCTAAAAAGAAGGCCTCTGATGGAGCATTATTTTTCACCAACAACATCTTCACTTGATAAATAACGTTTTCTAATGCTTTCTTCAAGGGAGGTACAAAGGTGGAAAGTCGAACATCTTTCATCGCCTTCACATGAGAGCAAATAATCTATACATGATGGTTAATTTAATTTATTTTGCTCTTAAATAATCTCTCTCTCTCTCTCTCTCTCTCTCGTACCTGAAGTGATCTTGTACTCGTTTGAAACTCTTTGAAAATCGATACAATATCCTCCTTATTTGTTCTAAACACCTTTGTGAAATAAGGAATGGAATGCTTTATAAAGTGGTCGATATAAATGCGACTTGATCTAAGCAACACCGAATACAGTGCACGTTGATCCTTTGCCTTGATATACTCCGTGATTCTCTCAAATGATTTTACAATACGTGCGTTTTGAACCAGGAATAGCTCTTGATCATCATCTGCTGTTAGAATATCCAATGATTCAATAATTTGAAGAATGATAGCTTGACAGTATTGAGGAACGGTTTCTTCTACAAGGAATGGGTGCGTTTCTGGTGTTCCATCTTGTTCGTAAGATGGTAGAACTTCGTTTACGAGATTGTCTATTACACCCAGAGGATCCTCATTTAATTTTATACGTTGTTCCAAAAGGAATGGAATCTCTTTCTATGATGATGTTTTTTTTTAAAAAAAAAAAAGAAGAGAGAGAGACAGAAATGATCTATTTACCTTGTTTTCTCGCCAATCAGACCATCCTGTTGATAAAATAGCATTGACCACTTTCACCGCATCTTTTTTCAATGCAGATTTATCTCTTGCAAACGACATGATCTGTAGCAAAATCTTGAAGAGCACAGTCGCTGTACTAAATTGAGGTACGTTTACGCTGTAGATGGCAAGATAGTGTGCAGCTCTTTCAAGTTGCTCTTGGAATGTTAAACGTCTTTCTTCTTTATCAACTCTTTCGGCAAGAGAGTTGATTATTTTCTTGATTGGTTTTTAGTCAATGTTGGATATATATATAATATTATGTTTATAAACTTACTTTAAGTAAATCAACATTAGTATGATCCTGCATGTCAGACCATGAAAGTAGCTTTAATAATATATTGAAAATGATGGACATTCCTTCTGCTATATCTTTATTTTCCTAAATAACACTCAATATATATATTAATATTATATGACTGACATATATATACTATCATTACCTCTGTTAAGCGATTGCCTTGCGTACACTAATAATACACATTGAATAAGTAAAATAAAACAACCTATATCGTCAATATAAATACCTCAACTGCTATTTCCTGATATATATTTTCAAGTGTTTTCAAGATACTTGGTAAATGTTGAATGACTTGTTTCACAAAATCTCTAGTATCCATTCTTGAAAGTAGGATAAAATTACCAACAAGTAAATCTTCCTCTGGAGAACTCTTCTTTTTTGGATTTGGTGTCGTTTGGGCAATCTTGATATCGATTTTATCATTAAGATCCATCAAAAGATAATTTGTTTCCTTATTCTAGGATACAAATGTGTCAACGATATCAATTGAGTAAAAACAACAATTCCATATATACTTACTGATAACTGAACCTCTCTTTCGGATTGGTTATCGTAATTTAACATTCGAAGCGCTTGCATCTAAAGAAAGAGGCAGCTGTTCTTTAAAATTACAGGAAGGAAAATACATCGTTATCTTTTACTTACGTTTAATGCACGCATGTAAGCTCGAAGACCAGTCACTTCTATCGACTTGAACAAATTCGACTTTTGACTCGTCACTGGATGTTGACTACCCTTTAATAACACCACAGAAAATAATTGAAATTCAAGTGGTTCATAGTTCTTTGTGTACTTTAAAAAGACGGCTAACAATGTCTCCAATTCCAGAATATTTTTTAATCGAAGGGGTATCTTTGCTTCAAGATCTGGATCGATTTCCACTGCTGAAAAAGCATTAATTAATTCTCTTAGCCTAAAAAGAATGGATTTGTTTTAGTATCAATATTAGAAAGAATACACTATATTACCAATTGATTGAATAAAACAGCATATCACAGGCATCCTCTAACTCCTCTTGTTCAAGTTCCTCCAGTGTATGTTCTAAATCATCAAAAGAAAATAAGACAACGCCACTGCCTAACAATGCATCAATGTTATTCAAACTTCCCTCATTCATTACTTTTTCACAGCTCTGTAATAAATTGAATACAGAGCACATGGAGGTCATTAATTGTCGTTTTGATATAAGCGTTTGCTTGTAAATGCTTTGGTACAATACAAGAGCAACAGGTGACTCCTTTTACACATATTTAGCTAACATCTATTTATCATCTACAAGCACTTACTTCATCATCCAAATTGAGCTGAATAGCCGGGTTAAGACTTGAACCCTCTCTTGTACGAATAAAAGTCATCACATCATTTGTATCCGCCAGGTATCGCTCAGAAAAACTATTTGTCATGTTGTCTTGAATCCATGTATATAGTCTTGCATCAAGAATACCTTCCATCAGCATATGTGACAATTCATCAAATAACAAAGCAGTGCAACTCTATATTTGGAAAGGATAAATATATATTTCTCATATCAAGTATATATAGGATAGCTTACAGGATATTCTGAAATACTACGAAGGGCAAAATCCAGAATTCCAACTGCTTGTGAAAGCTGACGATGAGTCTCTATTGCTTGCACACGTTTCATAACTAGGCGGTCCAAAAATAGAGTTAGATTAAATCGAGTCCATTTCATGTATATAATAATATCAACCTCTTTGACTACTACTGGATCCTATGGTCTCTTCAGTTTTACACAATTCCTCTGAGCCCAATACCCTAACGGCTGACAATGTTGCAATGACACCAACTGTTTTATATTTCTTGTAAACACTTGATAATTGCTTTCGGATCGTATTTATAATTTCATCCCATAAACTTTGAGATCCATCATCTAGTCTACCCGTCTAGTATTTACAGCAATATTTAGTGTCATTATATATCTCTGTTGGGGCATACTTTACTGTTAGAGCCAATAAACTAAAAGTATCAAACAACCACCCAACTTGTTTAGAGTCTAATGAATCAATATGATAGAGTGTATCTTTAAGGAATGAATTGAAGGTGGCTACACTTGAAACATCTTCCTTTGCTAACTGTAATAATACTTTTAAAGCTGTATTCATTTCTGATGCGTAAAAAGAGAGAGAGTTAAGGCATATAATAGTAAATACTGCTAAAATAATATCATGTAAATATATAAAAAGGATATGATATGACTTCCAATATGCGTAATGAGATAATCAATGATATCCTATAGTAATAATAGTAAAACTTAGTAATTTAAATACACTAAAATCCCTTATTCCTGTTATTTACTCTTTTGTGAAGTGAATTGCATGATTTAAATGAACAAATATAAACAGTACTGCACCAAACTTCCATGGCAGGATTTCGAGCAGTTGAGCGTAATAAAATATGGGCCAAGGATAGGATTGTACTCCATAAACTTTTGTTTTTTCAATTCAATTTTTATTTTATATATAATAAGTTTTCAACTCGTCTCCCAACAAACAAATCTTACCTTGATAAACTCTTTACATGGTTCAAAATAGACTCTTTAACCAAATCAGCAGAAATACAGCCTTCCGTGATCTTTTTTCGAATCAATTTCTCCACCTTTTTATTGGATGGATTCGCCCAATATAATAAGAAACAGACCATCATATCAAGTACCTTGTGCTCTGCCTTTTTTTTTTATAAAAACAATATACGTTTAAAAACACATATTCTCTTATTAGTGAACAAAAGAAACCTACTTGATCCTCTAATGCAGCTATTGCCTTTATCCAAGCATCCGCAATAAAATTCTTTGATACCAAACAATACTTGATTGATTCTATAGATACAATGTCAATCCTTGTTTTCTTCCAATGTCTTCATCCTCTTTTTACCTAGAATAAGCGCCAATGGTACATTTGTATCAACCAACTGTCTCTGAGCCACCTCCAAATCTCTAAAATCCAACCTCTCGCGCATTTTATAAATAATCACTTCAATTGTCTGCGGTGTCGCTGTCTCTAGAATGTATTTCACCATTAACGGTAATGATTCTAAATCTGCAGTTGATAATTTATCCAATACAACATCACGTATATCATCCTATGATTGCGCATATTGTTATATTCTATATTTCCACTCTATCCTTTCTCCTTATATGTATATCTTACCACACTGCTTGAATCCTTGGATAAACGAGGCAATGTATCTAATATAGGAAGCATCAATGTACTATGTTCATTCATTAAATCCTTTAAAAAATCCACTGCTAGCTATTCATATATAGTTAGATTGAGCCATATTTTATAATTGGATATCCTTACATTGAATTCAGAATGACAAATAATATAAGGAATTGATGTAATCAACTCTGGCTGAGCAGATCGTG
>MU622373.1:0-87482 GCA_025399235.1 Backusella circina FSU 941 | reverse complement strand
CCACCACACTTTCCGACAGAAAAATATAATTTTACAAAATAATAAATACAAAGTACAACTCTTTCATGTTCGCTCCGCACTCTTTAAAGTACGTTTTGGGAAAATCATACTCTCAAAAAAAAAAAAAAAAAAAAAAAAGTGCGGTTTATAAATCACTCTTACCGTTTAGTTCGTCGTCTCAGCTCACTGCTATCTAACTGTAGAAAGTGGGGTTTTTCGCCTTGATGAAACACAATTTTTAGTTCCCAAAATTGTTAGATTAGAATAGTTTCATTGTCGCACTAATTACCGAAAATATATATAAAATATGTCTTTCCCTTTAACCTCAAAAAAAAAAATAACTCAGCGTCTTCCTCAACCACAGAAACGTCCACCACCATACAGGAGCAGAAGGAAGAGCGAGTATTGCTGTAGTAGGCTCAGTAAGAAGACAAATCGACTACTACTGAAACCACAGAAACGTAACATTAGTGGGTTAAGTGGGTTGTATAGACCGCTATTAGGTTTACGAAGTAGGTATAGGTGAACCCCTTCAACACAATCAAATAGACGGTAGAAATTTTTGTGAAGTGGTGGCGAAAATTGTTGTTGTCCGCCAGCTATTATGAAAAAGGCTATGAGCAGATTGACTAGGTTTGACTATAGACTAGGTGGACAGTGTTTATGTTGATGTAACGATCAGACTCACTCTGATCCATCTTATAGATTTTACTAAACTCATATTGTCTCACTATTTGGTCGTGGGCTGCGACGAAGTTGTTCGTAGAACAATAGCAGAATAAAATATATAGTTAATCGTAAGAAAAGAGAGAGAGAAATAGTAGTAGAGTGGACGTTTATTAGCCTGTCGTAGACGTCGGTATCGTAGTGAGTGGCGTTTACCTTGGTGTCCTACACGGTTTGAGTTAAGGTTACGGAAACTTGAGTGGCTAAATCGCCGGTTTGACCTTCGTTAGCAACTATAGAAAACATCTCTTTGTTAAAATGGTCGTTGTTGGCTCCGGACTTTACGTAATGAAGGTACACAGAGATGTCGTTAGTGTCCGTGTAGGAAGGTCGGCTGAAGGACATTAGGAAGTTAGTGTGGTAAGTTATCTGGTGGTGGTGGTTGTCCTGTCTATTGTTGTCACCCCCCTAATAGTCCATTAACACTAAATTCGAGTACCTATTACCAGAACACTGGAACGGTTTACAGCCCTACTAGTCTTCTCCCATGTATCTACGATATAGTTTACTTTTACCCTAAATACAGATAAAAAAGAAAAAAAAAAAACAAAAACAATGGGTAACGCAAACTGTTCAAAAGATCGTACACTGAGACGTCTTAAGGTTAACAGCGGTATGTTGTGGTTGACACGGGGGAGATTAGCTTAGCGTAGTGTATAACTAAAGCCACAACAGAAACCATGTTGACGTTACCGTGAGTGTGGGTTAACTGCGCGTGACATTTGGTGACGATTATATCACAACTAGGGTCTCGGTGTCTGATTTACATATAACCACGGAGCGACTCGCTGACGAAACATTGTTTTCAATGGTTGAGGAGAAATCAACTTTTTCTTTTTTTGCCCAATTTTCCAACGAAACAACCGAATTGTTCTTATGATACATAGTGGAGTAAAAGTGACTTGGTCTTCCGACATTTAAGAGGTAAAAATTTATTTATAATGATAGTCTCTCTTATGTTTCTTTTTCTCTCCTAAAAGAAAAAAATAATTCCTGGAGAAAAAACAATGTTATCTCATTGTTCATTATTGACTTTTCTTTTTTTTTCGAATAAAAAAATAGCAAGAAATGGTCACATCAAAGAACGAGTTGAAACAACTCACATAATTTCCACATCCATGCACTTCACAGACAACGAGGTACACCTTTACAACAAGAAGTAGTCTACTAAGAAGGTAAACTATATATTTCTCTCTCTCTCTCTCTCTCTCTCTCTCTCTCTGTGAGTTTTTTTTTCATCGCAAAAAAAAGTAGTGCACAAAGGAAAAGGAAAAAAAAAAAAAAAATTTTTTTTCCTGCGCTGACATAGATTAGAGCGCAGGAAAACCACAGTTTAAAATTTACAGCAAATTTTTCTAAGAATTTCTGTAACCAACACGTTAACCACGACGGTTTAACGAGAACCCATAGAACAAACCATCAAGGAATGAACAAAATTAACCTCCGGATTTCACGGAACGAGGTACAACCGAATAAGATACAAAAAAGAAAGACCTCAACATCCATTCTGGTTTTAGGTCAGAATAAAGTGGCTCTTGAGTTCAGATTCTACAAAATACATATTTGACTAAACGGTTAGTCAAGAAACTCTCATACTTCCAGATACATCTTCTACACTGAGTCAAATCTTTCACAGAAAATGGTCACGTCAAACTCTCGGTGAGATGCAGCTGAAAACCCAAACAAGAAATAAGATTTTTTCGCATCGTGTTTAACTGAAAAACAAAAGAATATCAAAGATAAGTTCGAGTCTCTGTGACAAAGCTTACTATAATCTGAAACTACTATAAGTTAGGGTTCAGTAACTTATGGACGAACTTTCTTATGGTCTCAAAATACTACTGAAACTTTGTCTCATTCTAGACCCTTTTGTTCCCTCCCTTTACTACCTAATAGATTTATATATATATATATATATTTACAGTTATCACTTAGTTTACGTTGTCGTGCAAACTAAGAAGTAGTTGATGTTAAGAACCTTTTACAACAGCTAGGTCTACGTAACCGTGTTAAACAAACAAAAAAAAAAAAAAAATACATAAACTTACATTATGGAAAGCAACACTGGTAACGATAATCACAAAGCAAAACTTGAACACTTCATTGACCAATCATCCCATGTAAAGTATTATGTTATGTATTTAATAAAGACTTTTACTTATGTTCATTTCTCATAGGCTCATAGCGACACTGAGCGTATCAGATTAGCTGAGAAGGCCAGCAAGTTACATGAACAGGCTACCGGTCATCCCATGAAGATCGATGAACATGGCAATATTGAAAGAGAGAGTGAAGAGGCCAAGCAATGCCCCGCTCTTCGATAAGAATGTACATAAAACTAAAAATATTTATTGGGAGTGAAATGCCCAATTTTGTTATCAAATAAAAAAAAAAAATCGAATCATGCTTATTGTTATTTATTAATTGAAGAAAATGATAGAAAAGAAAAAAAAAAAAAAAGATGAGGAAATAAGATACAATCATTTTTTTTTAACCGCTACAGCTAACACAGGCATCAGGGTTTTCAAGTGAGCATGCAATCGCAGCCAACTGTTCAGCCGTCTTTTCGACCTCGACGTCCTCCTCTTCTTTATCATCATCCATCTGTAAGCGCATGGCATCAATAGGACTTGACTTGAGATACTGCATACCCGTCTTTAGTCCCTTCTTCCATGCATAAAAGTGCATGGATGACAGTTTACTATAGTTGGGGTCGGCAGAGAATAGATTGAGTGATTGGGATTGATCGATAAACGCGGCACGGTCAGCTGCCATGTCAATGACAGTGCGTTGAGAGATCTCCCACACCGTCTTGCAGAGTCGCTTAATGTCATCGGAGATCAGGGGAAGCTTTTGGACGCTGCCGTTGTTCTTGACGAGCATCTCCATCACTTGGGTACTCCACATACCACGTTCAATCAGACTCTTGAGCAGATGAGGGTTGACGGCATTGCATTCACCAGATCCTGTGCGGTGGGTAAAGATCATACTCTGGTAGGGTTCAATACCGTCGTTGTTTCCGAGGAATTGGCTTGTGATGGTGGTGGGCATAGGGGCAACAAGGACAGAGTTGCGGACACCGTGCTGCTTAATATCGGCACGGAGTTGTGTCCAGTTGAGACGGTCTGAACCTTCTACACCCCACATATCATGCTGGAGGATACCTTGACTTATGGGGGAACCCTCAAAGGATGGGTAGGTGCCAGACTTTTGTGCCAACTCACAGGAGGCCTCAAGAGCAGCAAAGTAGATGGATTCAAAGATGTCCTTGTTGAGCTGGCGGGCTTCGGGGGAATCAAAGGGGTGATGCATCATGAGGAAGACATCGGCGAGGCCCTGAACGCCTAAGGCGAGAGGTCTGTGTCTTGTTGCACAACGTTTGGCTTCTTCAAATGTATAGGTATTGACATCAATCATGGTATCAAGGTTTTTAATGACTAATTTGACGGTGCTGTGGAGTGTATCAAAGTTGAAGATGCGACTTTCGGGGTCAACGCATTTGGAGAGGGCGATAGAGGCAACGTTACAGTTACCGATTTCCTCACTATCAGCATAGATCATGGCATCGGCATGACTGTTGGAGCCAGAAATCACACCAGAGTTCTTTTGGTTACTCTTTTCGTTGACAGCATCTACAATTGGTATGTTAGTGGAAGAAATAAAAAAAAAACATATCTCTTTAGATATATCTAGACTCACCCTTATAACACATAAAAGGCATACCACTCTCCATTTGTGCATCCAAGATACTAAACCAAAGCTTTTGTGCAGTCACTGTCTTTCTAGCCTTACCAGCCTTTTCATATTTAATATAAAGCTCCTCAAATTCTTTACCAAAAGTTGTATCAAGACCAGGACATTCATTAGGACACATCAATGACCATTGTCCATTCTCCTCAACACCTATTTCCATTTTTTTTTTTTTTTTATCAATTCACCATCTATATATTAATCAATATGAGAGACTTACGCTTCATAAAGAGATCAGGAATCCATAAACCAAGAATTAAATGACGAGCACGTAAATTCTCCTCGCCACTGTTCTTTGAAAGATCAATATACTCAAACACATCCGCATGCCATGGCTCAAGATAGACTGTATAGGTACCCTTGACCTTCTTGGCGCCCGGGGTAATGTAACGAGCGGCATCATTGAATACACGAAGCATAGGAATGATACCGTTGGAGGTACCGTTGGTACCGGCGATATAGGAACCAGAGGCACGGATCTTTTGGAAACTCATACCGACAAGTCCAGATGATTTTGCGATACGAGCACATGTTGCCACTGTATCATAAATACCTTCAATACTAGAAAGAAAAAAATACGTATTATTTTCACATCAATGTAACGTTCACCAATATATATATCTATATATTACCTGTCTTCTTTCATTTGAACTTCAAAGAAGCTTGAAAGTTGGTTACACTCAGTGCCAGCATTCAAAAGTGTCGTTGCAGCAAAGGTAAAGAACTTGTTTGAGGTATATTCATAAGTCTTGAGTGCCATTTCCAGATTCTCACCATGAATGGCAAGAGCAACGCGCATCATCATTTGCTGGGGACGTTCGACAATCTTGCCATTGATCTTCATGAGATAATTCTGTTCCAATGTCTTGAAACCAAAGTAATTGAAATCGTAATCATGCTGATAATTAATGGCTGCGTCAATCTCTGCTGCGTGTTTCTCGACCACATTTAAGAATTGCTTTGAGACCAACGGATTGGGTCTACCAGTCTTTGGGTGAACATTGTTATGCAATTGACGAACAACGTCAGAGAACTTGTCGTGTGTCTCCTTGTGAAGGTTGGAGACAGAAATACGGGCAGCGAGGATGGCATAGTCGGGATGAATACCGGTCATGTCGACTGCGATTTCAGCGGCCAAATCATCCAACTGTGCTGTGGTGATACCAGGATACATCTCGGACACAACCTATCATTTTTGTTTAGATAAAGATCACTTGTTTAACTCTATTTTTTTTTTTTACCTTTTGAGAGATCTTTGCTGGGTCAACAAAGTTCTCATCGAGGCCCTTACAAAGGTCAGAAATACGGGTACTGATTTTATCAAAGAAAACCTTTTCTTGGGTTCCGTCTACGTCCATTTCAAATTAATCTTAAATCACCACATAGAGTTACACAAACTAGTTTACCTCTGTTTATAACATACATCTTGTTTGTGTATTTTTGGGATGAAAGAAAAAAAAGGGAGAAAAAAACTTTTTTTTTTTCATTCGCCTTTTATATACTTTTATCGCGAACCAACCACGCCTTTTTTTTTTTTTGGATGACAAAAAAAAACACGACATGCAAATTTAAACGTCCTATTTCGCGTAGGACGCGACGAGCGGAAGCTTAATTCTGCTTTCAAAAAAGTGTTGCACAAAGTGATAAAAGATGCATAAATTTCTATTGCTTGTATGTTATCAAGCCATTTTATATGAAATAAAATGTAATAAACACATTTTTTTATTTAACGCATATATAGTGTTATTTATATAAAAAAAAAAATGAAAAGAGTGAACGCGTCTTAAACGGACATTTATTTCTGGATATTAATTTCATTGCTACCATAATTGGATGTGTTCCAGAAAATGAACGAAGAAAAGAAAGTGCCTTTTACTCGTTTATTCTAAGTAATAGGAAAATAGTATCGTTTTATATAAAAAAGATAAATAGAATAACGGGTAAAAGAGCTAATAACAGAATGAATAAAGGGAGAAGGTGAAGAGAAAAGGGTGTTCGTAATTCAGTCAACGAAAAAATGATTGTGGAACCGAAATGCTGACAAACTCAATTGATGGAAGTCTACGATTTTCTGTGGAAAATCGTAAGATGAGCGATATCACTCTTTTCTTTCGAAAAGTAGTTCTGGCTTTATATCTCAAGTAAACAAATGATATGTTAATATAAGTATTATATAGAAAAATGAATGTATATCTGCTCACTTTTAAAAACAAAACCTTGTATCAAGTCTATAAAGTAAATAGAATGGGCATCCATAAAATATGACATATTATACTATATATATACAGTTAAATCACGTTGAATATCTCTCCAAGACAATCCTAGAATCATAACTCTAGTTAGTTAGAAACACTTCAAATAATGGATCAATCCCTGATAGAATAGTAAACTTAATCAGCAAGGGTATCAAATCTTTCAAGGTTAGTTCCAACCATCAAACAGATTTGTATTTTCTCACGAAAGAAGTTTAAATCATGTCTTGGTCTTGCCTTTTTTTCTTTTTCTTTCCAATAATATATTGACTTTTAAGTGAATGCCAATGGATTCTGATAAAGATTTTCCATTTACACGTTAAAGAAGTGAAAAAATAAAAAAAAATTAATTTAGCATTTTCATATACTAATCATGGTTAAAGCAGGGTTTATTTTAATGAGTGAAAGACATGTTTCTTCATATTATCAACTTAAAGACGGTTATAGTTTTATGTCACATCATGGGTTTACCTTTTTACTCCACAGACCTGAAAGGTTAGCATAAATTTTCCGTTTTAAAGGTCTCAGATCAAAAAAAACAGTTAAATAAGCAACCCTTTTTCTTCTTCTCTAGTTTCTTGTTTCCCACTCTTTTTTTTCTTTTCCTCTCTTCAAAAAACAAGTATTTACTACTAACAAACAAGTACTAAGAAAAAAAATGTGTACTTCTCTTTTAGCAATCTTGGGATCACCCTTTGTCCTATTCAGTTTTGTTATTGAATTATTCGTTTTGATAGGACAGCTTGGAAATACAGAAGTTCTGCGTAGTATATATTTTGGACAAACAATAAATAGATCTCAAAATCTATCATATAGTTTTGGGTTATGGTAAGTTTTTTACTTTTCTTTTTTTCTTTTTACAAAAATAAGAGTTGGGAAGATGTATATGAGTTGAGAGGGAGAGAGTGCTGTAACTCAATATATCACATCAGGAATTACTGTCAAGGTGATGCAAATGGTGTCATTAGCGAATGCTCCAAGATAATTCCCGCTTATAACTGGGCAAAAGCACCTGCCATTGCCCAAGTCTTGCCCGATAAAGCCAGTAGCAAATTCACCCAAAGTCTTTTCTTGGGTATGTTTATCCTCTTCTTCATTGGTTGTGGTTTCAGTCTTTTCATTTGGATCTTCTCTCTTCCCTTCTGCTGCGCAAGAAGACGTAGTATCTTTTTCTCCATGACCACATTTGTTCTCATCAATTTTTTCATCATGCTTGCAGCTCTTATTCTTGCATTGGTGTTGGTTTTGGGTGGCATAAAAACATTAACAAACGCAGATAATTCCTGGGAGGGCCATGCTGGAAATTCACTTTGGATCGCCATTGGTACTGTTGTGTCGCTTTTGGCTGCCTTTTCTATTTATACTTGCAGTTCTTACTGTAACGGTAAAGGAAGAAAGAGGGTTAATCCTAAAACTGATGTCGAAAAGACACCTCAGTATGCTACATCTCCAGTCGTTGTACCTGGTCAAGGTCAACAGGCTATTGTCTATCAGCAGCAGGCAGATGGTCAATACTTGCCAGTGGCTATTGATCCCAATAATCCCGCCTTGTCACCTACAGTAGTTAAAAAGGGAGGTTCTACTCCAGTTAATGTAGAGAGCTAAACACTCTCACACATAAAATTTTTTCTTCTTCCTTTATCTTATTCCTTTACTTTTAATTCAACCCTAATTATTACTATTAAACAATACTTTAAATCATATATTTACGGATATGTATAAAAAAAAAAAGGGAATATGCATGAATCAAATGTTTCTGATGTCCAATTATAAATCTGCTTTTACTATTAAGTTTACTATCTGATAAGCTTTATAATACAACCAGTAAATGGTAACATTCACTTTTAATTGTTTTTAAACATAAAATATATTATTTTAAATGATGATCGACTAAAAGAAGCAATTTTCACGTTTGTCTTTCAAAATGGAAAAATATGTGAGAGAAGGCATAAAAGGTTTAACAGTCAATAAATCATGGCCTCAGATGAATAGTGCACAACTTAAACCCTGCAAATCTAATTAAGCTATAAGACCCTTCAAGGATATCTGATGCTACACTTCCTTGTTAGCAAACGGAAAAGAAAGTGCCATGCTATCACCACTACTTGCTGTCGAAAGTATATACTTTTGGTGCTATTAAATAGAGAATGTAGTTGAAAACTACACCAGAATTACAAACCAGTGTTCATCTGAAAGTTCCAAGTCTTTTATTTTCTGTTTCATATCACACAATGCTCTCGGTTTGGTTTTTTTATTATTATTATGAAGAATACATACTCAAAACATGGTCTATTTCATCCATTTTTACTACTTTAGTTATATTCAAGTTTCTAGTATCGATTATCATATTTCTTACAAGTATATTTAAGCTTCCTTTATTTATGAAAATGTTTTAATGCTTTCAAAAATGGAAAGGCTGTCTCATTTGAAAAAAAAAATAGGTCACTGATTGGTGGGAGGTCTGTCTTTTAAAAAAATTTTATACTTTTTTTTTTTTTAAAGTTTTTCATTTTTTTTTTTTCGACAGCTTGATCACCTAAACTTTTTTATACAAAATGGCAGGAAGCAAATTAGATCTTCTTTTGAAATGGTTCGAGGAAAACAAGTTTGAATGGGACAAGGAGTCCTTGGAGATCAGGGAAACTGGAAACGGTTTTGGTGTATTTGCCACCAAGAACTTGAAGAAGGAAAACACACTTGTAAAGATCCCAAAGGAGTGCGTCTTGTCTACACAAACGACTGGTATTGCAAATATCCTGGAGGAAGAACAGCTTGAAGGTGGCTGTGCTCTTGCTTTGGCTGTATTGTATGAGCTTGCTATTGGCGAGGATTCACCTTGGTACCCTTATTTACAGACTCTTCCCGAGGAGGGTGAAGATCTTCCTCTCTTTTGGGAAGACGAGGAGCAGGAATTATTGGCAGGCACAGAAGTGTATAAATCTACTCGTAACGATATGGTATTTAGAAATATAAAATACAGTTTTTTTTTTTTTTCGGACTGATTTCTAACCTGTGACTTTTTAGAATGATCTTATTGACGATTATGAAGAGATCATCGAGCCTATTTTGGAAGAGCATCCTTATATCTTTGTGCGTAATATGGAGAGAGAAGATCCTTATTCATTCGAGAGATTTATAAAGATCTCTACAGTGATCTCATCACGTGCATTCGAGGTCGATTCGTTCCATGAGAATGCTCTGGTTCCTTTTGCTGATATATTCAACCATAGAATTGAAGATGAGCAAGTTCACTTCCAAACCGAGTATGATGTGTGTGATGCATGTGGTGCCCCCGATTACTGTGAACATCGCTATCTCGAGTCTCTTGAACAGGAGGAACTCGCTCAAAAGATTGAAAATGATGACCAAGAAGGTGATGAGGATGAAGAGGATGATGAAGAATGGGAAGATGAAGATATTCTTGAAGAGGAATTGGAAACCGAGTTACCTGACTTGGAAGCACTAGAAATAGCCGGTGTTAACTTCTGGGATGCTGAGGAGGAGGAAGAGCCTGTGGATTCTTGTGATATGGTTCTTGGTCGTAATGTAAAGAAGGGAGAGGAAATATTCAACACATACGGTGACCTTCCCAATGGCACATTGCTAAGCAAATATGGATTCTGCCAGGACAACAACAAGAACGACTATATCACTATCACTGAAGACTCTGTGGTTGATTGTTGTTTGGCGATTACTGCCGAAATTTTAAAAGCAGATAATCCTGATTTAGACCCTAAAGAACTTGAAAAGCTGGCTCTTGCACAAACCAAGCCTAGATGGGAATTCTTTTTAAAAAATGAACAGACTCTCTGTCCTACAGAAGACGACGACGAGTTGGATGGTATGCATGATGATTATGATGAAGGTTGCCAGGATAGCTGTTGTGGATCCGAAGATGGTCATGATCACGGAAACCACAGTCATGACAACGACAAAGATGAACATGACCATGAACACGATGAAGATGGTGGCTGCTGCGGTGGTGAAGACGATGAAGCTAGTTCTCGTCCTTACTTTGTCAACTCGGAAGGCCTCTTTGAAGACAAGTTGATGTGCTTACTCCATATCATGTTTGTTCCTAAAGATAAATTTGAAAAGTTTACAGAGGATATCGAAAATGCCGAGAAATACTTTGACGAAATTGCAAAAAGTCAAGGCGAAAACAAGAACAAGGAAATGGTATTGGTTAAACTTAACATTTACCAAGTCTCTCGTGCTCTTTGCGAATTCAGACGTTTAGCATACTTTGAAGAAGACGGCGAGTGGAGACCTATTGATAAAGATATTGAAGAGCGTGAAAAGGTAGCTAGCAATAAGAGAGCATACTTTGCCCTTACTTGTCGCATTGGTGAAAAGAAGATTATTGAAAAGGCAGTTGACTACTACGGTTCATTGGTCGATGAATATACTGCTGAAGCAAAGAAAAACAAAAAATAAGCATTTAGATAACACCTCATATTTCCCTTATTCATATTGCACTTTTATTATTTTGACTTGGAATATGAAAAATAAATTATTTTAATATTATTAGACTATTTAAATCCTCTTGTACTATGATTTTAGTTTATTTTACCAGGTTTAAACCAGCAATCTTATTGGTTTATTGAAATACATATAAAAAGCATCCCTTTAGTTAAAAATATACCATCATTTGTCTTGTCTACCAAAGAGATAAAATCAATTCAATTAAAACAATCATAATACTCAATCTTCGAATGAATTAATACAAAAATGTGGAAACTATTTTTTTTTTTTTCTATTCACAAAATGCTTATTGTGTATATCTTCTTTTTGACATATAGATTGTTAATTATCACCGTTCGTATTATTTGGTTTTAACTCAACATACCAATTTATAAGGTATCTACCTAATTACATATTACCACCAGTGTTTGCAATGGTCTTTTGAAGCAAAGGAGATTTTCTATATGCAAAGTAAAACGAATCTCCCAAGTGAAGAGGACTTCCAAATTATGTCCAAATTTCCCAGTTCTAGAAACTCTTGGTAATCCAAAAGAGAACAAAAATAGGATGTTTGAGTGTAAAAACCGCTGCTGACAAAACTTTTCAAAATTTTTAGAGGTGTTTAATTTGATGGCCGTCACTAACATTCTGTTTATAATAAAGCACCTTATTTGTTTAAATAGACTATAGTTCTTAAAAAAGTAAAATGGTGAAGACAATGCTGGTTTTTATCCAGGAATTTCTTAATATATAAGGTCACTGATACATTGTATAATCAAACTCTATTGCTATATATTATAATTAGTATGTTTGATTCAATGTAATTAAAATGGAACAACTCGGGATCATAAAACTTTGTTACCTGGCCAATCTGCAAACTTGAAAATTTATCTTCAAACACTTTAAGATTGAAGTGGGAGCCATATAAAAGATAGAAATGTCTTCTTTTATGTATAACATAATAAAAAATTACAATAATTTATTATATAGAGTATTGTAATAGCTGCAATTGTTTAAAAGTGTTGACACAAATGTTATATGAATTGGCACAATTCTATTTCATATTGTTTGATTCATTCGATAAAAACCTTCTGACTGCTATTTAATATGACAATAAAATGGGGTTTAATATCGTAATTTGGAATACGCGCAAGACAAATGAGTACTAGTATACTTTTAATGGAAACTTCTCTGTGAGCACTCCCAAAAAAAGGATAATATTTTTTTAACCAATTGGACAATCCTTTTGTAAAAATTTTATTTATTTACAAAAAAAAAACTATGCAAAAAAAAAATACAGCTTCATTAACTAACAAGTATAGATATCCACTTCATACATAAGACTTTAACAAAATGCTAACTGAAAAAAAAAAATCAATGTCATTTCCAGCAAACAAAAACAAAATAAAAGAATGCCAGGGCACATTAACGTGGACGTTATGATGGTGTCATAATATAAATACAATGAATATTACAAAACATATTGTATTATACATTGTATATTCTATTTAAAGTAACTCAATAGTGATTAAACTTTTTATGGTTGCTATTTTTGATTACAAGAAAAAATTAACAAACAGTTACCAATTATCTGTTCTTAATTCAAATACATCAAATGAAAAGAGACAGAAGGAGAAACTTAACCCTTAATCTGGTTACAGTGTGTAATTAATTTTATATCCAACATAAATAAACAAAAAGGAACAAATTCATCTTTTCTCTTTTTACCATACATGTCAATCGATTCCGTGTGGATGGTCTTAACATTAAACAACCGCTTATAGAAGTGAAACTGCAGAAAAATATAGGAACCTCAGGACCGCCAATAATGGATCAAAAAAAGTGCCAAAAATAAATCACCTTTATATCAAATATGTATATGTTGGCGAATAGCTTATACTTGTCATGGACAAAATAGGATGTGTTTTTAGAGTTTGTACTTTGTATGCTTTTTTACAATTTTCCACATCAACAGGATTTTAAAGTCTGATATAAAAAATTTTGTACGACAATGTAACAACTGAATAGCTACATGACATCATGCTGGCGTCAGGTCCTGAACTGGGAGTAAATTTTAAGCGATCTCTGCTATATATGAATACCAACGTTAACTCAGTTTCTTTTTGTCCCGAATACTCCGAATTGTGAAAGTAAAAAGAAATTGGTTAGCTCATTAGCAAGTGCACAACAATCATATGGACATGACTGGTTATAACTTTCGATTTAAAACTCACTATATCGTCTATTTTAAAATCAGCAGCAGTTCAATGATCTCAGTAAAAAAATGCAAGTGATTATGAGGTACAAAGAAATAAGGTAACGTAACTGTGGGAAGCAAGAGTCATTTAAAAACTTCGTCTGTCATCATCTAAAGTCTTTTTGTATGATTCATAAATACATTCAAGGGATATTTCACCAAATTTGAATATATATAATCAATTAAAGGTTTTACACAGTTTAACTAATTTGATACAAATCATTGGCAATTGCATTACTTGACATCTTATTTCCAAATATATAAAAAAAAATTGGCCTGTTAAAGAAAAATCAAGCTGGAGCAGCTTGCAAAAACAATGAATAAAATTTATTGGGTAGGACAATGACGTCGTTACCGGCCCATTGATCAAGTTTCACAGTGATATTGCATTGGATGTCCAAACCCCGATGACATTTAGGTATATATATAATGCCTCACTTTTTTGACCTTCTTCTTCATAATTGAATTTCTATCTTTACATAACACTCTTCTTTATATAATTAAATATGTCTGATTCAAATCAAAGAGGTACTGCTGATCTTTCTCAAATACGCAGCAAGTCCTACCAACACCCAAAAACCGATTCCGAATTGACTCCCGGTGATGAAGCAAAAAGCCCGGTCCACTTTGCGCCTGACGTGGCTGATCATATGCGCCCAAACTATAACTCAAACTCCAGAGGTTACTCTACAGGAAATGTAAATACCACTACTACCAGACCCAAGATTAACAGTAGAACTACTTCTTTTGCGATCCCTGAAAGACCAAAAATTGCAAGCAGAACTACTTCTTTTGCAAATGCTGTTGCCAAGCGTAAATCAATGGCTAGAACTCTATCTTCGGTCTCTCTCTATAGCAACTTTGCTGGTGAACGTTATGGTGAAAGCCGCAACCCTTCTCGTGGAGCATCTCGTGCTGGATCACTATATGATGAAAAGAGAAAGAGTTTGGGATCAAACAAGACTGAAGATATTAAACATGAAGAGTCAACCATTGGTGCCGAATTGATTGAGGATGCAGAAGAAGGAGAGGCTAAGGCTTCCGTGGGTAAAGCTATGTTTATGTTTTTAAAGGCATTTATTGGTACTGGTGTGTTATTTTTACCTAAAGCGTAAGTATATTGGTATCTAAAAGAGGTGTAGACTTTAAACTAATATCAATTCCGCTTGTTTAGTTTTGAAAATGGTGGTTTGATTCTTTCAATTGTGTTGATGGTCCTTATTTCGGTTATTTGTTGTATAGCATTCTTGAATTTAGTAAAAACCCAAAGAATCATTGGTGGCTCTTATGGTGACATGGGTGGTATTTTATACGGACAAATCATCCGTTTCACTGTTCTCGGTTTTATTGTTGTTTCCCAAATTGGTTTCGTCTGTTCATACTTTATTTTTATTGCTGGTAATCTTTCCAACGTATCCGATATCTTATCCAATTGTGCAGCTGCTATTCCGTCCCAGCACTATATCTGGTTCCCTTTGATTATTATTATCCCTTTTGCACTCGTTAGACACATTGCTCGTTTATCTTTTGCTGCCATCTTGGCCGATCTCTGCATTTTGTTTGGTATTATTTGTATCATTTATTTTACCTCTGATCAGATTAAGACCTCTGGTATCGGTCCAAATATTGCTATGGTTAATCCCAACAGTTTTGGTTTGATGATTGGTACAGCTACTTTCTCTTTTGAAGGTATCGGATTGGTTATTCCTATTGTTGAATCCATGGAAAAGCCTGAAAAGTTCCCCCTTGTCATGATGGTTGGTATGCTCACTGTTACTATTGCTCTTATCCTGGTTGGTACTATCTCCTACTTGGCCTATGGTTCCAACATTCAAGCTGCTGTTATTTACAACTTCCCTTCTGATAGCAAACTTACTATCAGTGTTCAATTGCTCTATGCTTTGGCTATTTGTTTAACGTAAGTTAATTTAATATTTATTTATTTAATCGAATCAAAATAACTAACTATATACAAATAGTGCTCCACTTGTACTTTTCCCAGCTTTGAAGATCATTGAAAACGGTATTTTTGGTAAATATGGATCTGGAAAGGCTAGCATTCGTGTCAAATGGTCCAAGAATGTTTATAGAGTTATCTTGTGTATTCTCTGTGCAGTAATTGCTTTTGCTATTGGTGGTGATAACCTCGACAAATTTGTATCATTGGTCGGATCCATCGCATGTGTGCCATTGTGTTTCGTCTTCCCTGGCATGTTCCATTATCGTGTATCAAAGAAACTTAGCGAAAAGCTTTTAAATATCTTCTTAATCGTATTTGGTTTTGGTATTATGGTTTATACCTTATATGTCAACATCAACACCTTTATCCATCCGGGTCCTGCAGCAGAATCTACTGCCTTCTGCCCTAACTAAGATATTATATATTTCGTTGTTCTTCATACTTTACACTGTATATACCTTTTTATTTCTACCATTACTTCATTTTCTAATTAATAAATATATATAAATCTGTAACATACTCTCAAGTCTCTATTTCACTTCACAAATTATTTTTTTCTACCCGATTATAACTTCAACTAAACAAAAAAAAAAAGAGTATTTAAATTTTCACTGCTACTCTACATTACGTTACACATTGAATAGCCAACTTGATCATGAACTAGGGAATGAATAGACTAACAAAAATATATATATATATTTATTTAGAAAGCGAACACCAATTAGTAAAACTCCTATAATATTGTTTATCTTATTTCCTACTACACAAGCAATGGATTTAGAAACACGATCTTATAGTTATTCGTAATACAATATGTAGATCTAGCTAATTTATTGTTAATGTATTATATAGGCTCAGAACACTTTATTTTTGGAAATAAGTTGTGACATATATCACATGCTCAGTTATAAAAAAAAAAAAAAAAATAGAACAAATTTGGGTACAATATTACCAAAATGTAGTGTTACTCCACCATAGAATAGATTGCTTTATCCAATAACAATAACTTTTTCTTTTATTTAAAATAAGCAATGCTAACAAAAAAAAACCCCCCTGGAAAAGTAATATAGTCAGAACATTTTCTCTCTGTCTTTTCAATAATGTTATTTCTGTAGATTTTTAAAATGAGAATCACGAATTCTATTTATTTATCATTTGATATCTGTTTTATCCCCATGATAATCAAAACAGGGAAAAGTCTAACTCTGATGTTTTAATGCTTTGTATTATTCATTAAAATAACTTGAAAGTCCTATTGATTTTAGCAATATATTTAGTCTATGACTGTCTACTAATTTATTCGTTGACAATTAGAATATATTTGAAAGCTTATTTCTTATTGGTGAAATGGTAGTTTTACTTATTATGCTGGTTCGATCAGCTTGACATTTCCTTTTTTTATGTTACGCCAAGATGAGAAACTTAGAAAAAAAAAAAGAAAGGTGGAACCATTGGTAGTTCGAAAAGTGTCCAATATTTTGCGTGAAATAGTGTTGGTACTCTTTATATTTATGTGCTACTATGTAAAAATAAGACTATCCAAACTTTTAATCACTAGAAGAGAAATAAAAAACATAACCGGACCGAATACCTCTGTGAAGTATTTTGTTGATGTAAAATATGAACTTATCAATGACTTCTATTTGGAATTTGCTCAAAGACGATCAAAAAGTGACCGAGCTTATCCATGTTTGTACATTGATAAAATAAAACGTTTAAAAACTGAAGGTTTATCTGAAGAAATTAAATAGGAAGAAAACTTTTTGACCGTTGTCACATTCCACATAGAGTTACGTTACTAACGATGCCGCCTCCCACCGAGCCCTCGGACTTTTGGCTCGTGTCAGCCCGTATTACAAGAAAAAAAACCTCACTTTAATCTTTTGAAAAAGATGATTTTATATTATTAGAATTACAATTTTTGAACACGTCTATCAATCTCTTCAGATAGCTCTGTGACTGATCTAGCCCAACTACCGACCATAATCTTGATATGATTATTCAACTTTGTCTGTGCTTCTTTAGTCTTAAAGCATGAAGCTGCATGTTCTGAATCTAATACCTCTTTTGCAAGCTTTTTTTGGAATTGAATACGGAAAAGATCTTTTCCATTACGGGCTACGGTTTGGATAGCTTGCAATGAAGACTTGGCACTAGTCTGTACATTAACGAAGCTTTCGTACTATGGTTTTTAAAAGAAATAATAACCAAAACGTCAATAGGAGAGTTCAAATAATAGTAAAAAAAAACAAAAAAAAAACATGCTTACGAAAGGATCAGTCTTTGCTTTATCAGCAGCCTTCTTCTTAGCATCTTTGCTATTCAAGCCTAAAAGACGATGCATTATTTCGGTGAGTACAGAACCATAATTGAAAACCTATAAATAGTAATATCGCTTTAATATATTTTATCTAGAAATTTGTTATCTTTAGTGAATCACTACCTCTAATGCTATAGACACACGATGGAAAGTATTCCAAGAGACAGTTTTGCTGTTAAATTCATCAAATGAACAAACTAGTAAAAAAATAAACGTGTGAGTATACAAACAAGAGTATATTGTATAAATGGAATAATAATTACAGTTGTCTTTTAAAACAGCATTTGCATCATTTAAGATGGCGGTGGCTTCTTTAGGATCTTTGGGTGAAGCTTTGATAGCAATCAAAGCATTAGTTAAATGAGAGACATAAAGAGCAAGGTTATACTCATCCTGAGTAACACTGTCCTTTTGTTTTTCCAAAACTTGCTTGAACTGAGAAGCGATAGCATCTAAATCTCTTGTTTGTTTGGTTTCACAAACGATGCTAAGGATATTAAGGATATAGGAGAAAATTTGGGCCCAACCAGCATTGGTACTTTGAGTGGCTTTAGAAATCTCTTCAGTGCGTGGTTTATCGGTACCGTTAGAATTCAAAAGAACCTTAAAATCACGGTTGTCAGAACAGGCTTCAATATAAGTATCATCATATTTAATATCCATCATGTCACGTTCTTGGAAGAACTGAACAGCATACTTTGCTTGGAAAGAGGAGTGAATAGATTCAAGACGCATCAACTCAATTTTAGTTATTGTCTGTTGAAGAGATGTGTCAAGTCGACGTCGGAATTCGATGAATTCTTGAATCTAAATAATAATAAGAAAAATATTATGAAATCCCCATTATCAATAGCTCCTTACCTTTGAATATGTTCCGTATTGATAAGCCTTGACAAGCATTTCAGGTGTCTAAACACAAATATAATTAGTCGATAAGCAATAGACAAGAGTATCAATCGCAAAAATAGGTACCTCAACCCCATTACTCTTATAAATAGAAAGAGCCTCATGGAAAACTGATTTGAGGTCACTGCTGCAACCGAGTGAGGTAAAGCGATCTGAAAAGTAATGGCTACCCAAATAAAAATATAACTTAATCACACATAGCCCTATTGTCCTACTGTAACACTTACACCATCGTATCAAACTGAATCTGTTTGATCTCCATTGTTCTATATATCTCAAAAGGTCTTAGATAAACACCAAGTAAGACATACAAACGAACCAAGATGAGCTTAATTTGGAAATTATAGACACTCTTCTCCAAAGCCATTTCTAATAGTGTCACTGCTTGAATAAGATAACCTGTGTCTTTATGTTGAATATACAAATCTAATAGTAAGTGACTGGCCAAAATAACAAATTCATCACCGTATTGCATCTCGGTTTTCTCTAATCCTTCACCAAGAGGAAGAGCTTCTTGGTATTGAGCCCACAGTTCATTAACAGTATCGATGCTCTTGTCTGAAACTGCATGAAGATTCAAGAACCATTCGATCTTTCTGATATTTACATTCTTGTAAATATTCTTGATTTTTGCTGACTTTTCATTGGCGCTGTGGATTGAACACTTAAGTGAATCAATAAAAGGAATTGCCTTGGCATCGTCTCCAGTCAAGAATCCAATGTAAGTCTGAAGATCCTCAAAGCAGCAGCTCTTTGATCCAAATTGAGCAAAATATGAAACGATATGATCCAAAACAGTCTTTTCGTCTGGAAATAATAAAAATCCATATTTTCTGATTACCATGCTATGCTTTCCAATACTCTGTCTGTATTTGTCATTTACCTTTCTTTCCAATTTTTGCAAGTCTGTAGTTTAATTCTAATTGGGCCAAAAACGGACCACGCTTCATCTGCTTACTCTCTAAAGTAGCCTTCTTTAATGATTCAATTAAAGCCTCGGCCTTTTCAATGATTGTGTCATCATTCTGTTGTACAAGAGCCTCCATTGCATCAAAATAAGCCAACCAATTGAACCAATCATCAGCGTTTTCCTTTTCTAGAGCTTCTTGGCTATCTGTGATAACCTCTGTCCATCGTTTGTTTTCACGCAATAATTCCGATTTAATCTGGCGAACTTCAGGGTCGCGAAGAGACTTTTCCCCCAAAGGACTGTTTAACAAAAGGTCCAATGCTTGTTCGCTCTTCTTTTGATCTAAAAGAATCAACA
Organism: Backusella circina FSU 941; assembly: GCA_025399235.1. Lineage (NCBI taxonomy): Eukaryota > Fungi > Mucoromycota > Mucoromycetes > Mucorales > Backusellaceae > Backusella > Backusella circina. Next base: position 67,580 of record MU622373.1, on the reverse strand, counting down.
AATATAGTCTCAAATGCTCCACTTCCTCTAATCTCTTTTCATCCAATGCTTTGGCCATCATACGCTCAGCCAAGGTGTAAGAGAGTTGGTTGCCATTTTGGCCCTGAAGTGCAAGTGACATAATGGCCCAAAACAAGTATTTGTTTTGTTTGAAAAGGCGCTGTAATTTGACAGCGGCTGCTTGCTGACCTTTGAAGTCATTATTACGAACCATGGCCATAAACCAATGTACACCGAATTCTTCATTTTTTGGCTGAAGATTGGCTGCGTTTTCATAAAGCTCAGCAATAACAGAATCTATTAAGAAAAAAGAAACCGTTAACAGGTTATTTTACTATTGTTTATTTTAAGCAGTTACTTACGTCTACCAAGTTCTTTAAGTGTCATTGTTAGTGCTTGTAAGGTAGGTTCATCAGTTGGAATGGTCTTCTTCACTTGGTCGCATAATTCAACAGCTTCGTCCTCCTTTCCAGTGCGACATAGAACCAAAGCTTTTAAGCCCTAAAAGATAAAATTGTTAATTTCTGATATATAAAAAAAAAAAGGAGGGGGGAAATAAGTCCTTACCTTAACCAAGGGCCAGTCAGGGCTTTTCTTTAAAAGCTTAGCACACTGAGTAAGGGCAGCTTTATTCTGTCCTTCGTCAATTGCCTCTAAACAGTGATTCCAAATAAGTAATAGTTGCTTCACTAATTATCAAGTTAATTTTAACAATACCATAAAGAGGACGCAGCTTCTTTTCGGTCGTATAGTCCATTCGTCAAAAACACGCGAAATTTAACAAAAATAAAAATTAAGAAACACATTTTTATTATTTACTGTATTTACACAAAAAAAGACGGAGTTTTACAAGCCACTACATATATGTTTTATTTAGGTGTTGGGTGATGCGCTGGTGTTCTTCTTCTTTGTCTTTTTGAAGAGCTTCTTTGTTCGTTTCTTTGTATAGGAAGTGTTAACATAGTGATAGATTCTATCTACTAAATCTTCCATTTCATATCTTTTACAAAAGTCTTCAACAACTGCCCTTATATCCGAGTTCTAATTACGCATATGATAATCCTATTAATAAATTGCACTTCTTTCAATACTCTTTTAAACTTACCTCATCAAGAAATATCTTCTGAACATCAAATTGCTTTGTCTCAACTGATATCGTTGCCGAGAATATTTCATTGTCAGGGGCTGGTGAACTTGCTATAGATGATACATCAGTTCCTGCATCCAGCGCTGCCGATGCGCTAGTTGATGACAGTAATTCATTTTGTATATTTTCAATTTTGATAGTATCCTCAGACAGTAATGGAGAGATCATTGGTTCTCCTGGTGGTGGGCTCATGAGCTGACTGATATCATCCAGGTAGTCACTCCCACCTTTTTTATGACTGCTAACTTGACTAGTTTCTGAGGTGAGTTGATCAAAGTCATCAATCTCTACATCTGGAGTATCATGACCCGTTCCAACAATAGGGTCTATAAAGAGTGGTTTTTCGGGGGTCTTTTCACTATTGTTGCTTGACCAATTGAAGATTTCTGTCTCCGGCATTTTCGTCTGTGCCAAATCTAGTGATGCCAAGTCATCATTCAGAGAACTGATATTATTATTACTATTGGTATTCTTAGTTGTATCCCATAAATCATTGTTAAAGGTTGTAGGCATCAATGGCTTGGTATAGTTTAGTTCATCGCCAGTATCGATCAAGAGATCCTGAGTAACCGGCTCCGGTGTAATGCTCATTAAGTTCTGCATCTGGATTAGAGGCTCAGGTGTGTAGCTGTTTTTAGGCGATTGTCTTCCTTGTAAGGATGAAGATGAACGTACTGGTGTAAGGGCTCTCGTATTTCCGTTATTGACTTGATTTACCTGATTTATCTGTTGAAAATTACCCCAATTCCCAGCCATTTGATTAAGTGGGATATGGTCACGTTCTCGCTGTGATGGCTTGCGATTACTATTGCCATTAGTTCGTGGAGTACGAGAAAATCTGTTCTTTGATGATTTTGCTAGATTAGACCATCCGTCCGTCGCGATTTCGCCTTGAGAAACTATGAATAACGATTGGAAATGATTAAAATTGCTTTTCTATTATCAATAATCGAAATTGTACTTACTCTCTGTAGGGTTTACATCTTTCCTGGAACTAGGTCTTTCATCTCGCTCTATTGGCTCTTTCAATGTTTTCCAATCTTGAAAAGAGTGTTTGGCTTTAACTTGTTCAGCACTTGGACCTGGTTTTCGGTAAGAGTTACTAGACGGCTCAGGAAAATCTGATGTTGTTTTTAAAATGATATCGTCATCCTCGTCGAGATTAATACTACCTGATGAGCTAACACAGGAATTAGATCTCATTCTATGACTTGGTTCTTTGGAAACGAGTGAGATGAAGTTTACAGGTTTCGTCTCCTGAGTTTCAGATGAAAAGGTTTCATGTTCTAGTTGCCTAGCCTCCAACTGCTCAACAGTTGGAAGAGCATTCCATTTAGTTTCATCTGCGTGCCAGAATTGAGTTTTCTTTTGCTGTTCTATAAGATCTGCATTATAGCCTTGTTTACGTAGATCATTCCATGCCACAAATTTTCCCGCCTCTCCCCAGCCATCTGTGTCATTATCTGTTACACTATACATATTTCGGTTTTGTGTGATGGAGTTTTTCTTTTGGGAATTTCCATTTGTAGCATTCTTTCTCCATTCTTGTACATATTCGGAAGTTGACTGGTTCGGATAAGAGCCATCCAGTTGGGAGATTTTCTTGGCAGTCAATCCATTTGGAAAGTCATTTTGAGTAGCTTTGGGCGAGTGATTCCAGGTACCATTCAAATCGCCACCCCAACCTCCAAGCTCCATGTTTGAGAGGCCATTTTGTCTAGCTAGGGTGTTCCAATCTTGAATCTGTCCTGCAGTAGTATTGTTATTTTGAGTTGAAGAGAGTCTTTTTCGATTTTGAGGACCATCCATATTATCATAAAAGTTGTCTCTTGCATCTCCTTCCTCCTCCTCTTCTTCATCCTCATCCTCGTCGTCTTCTTCTTCTTCCTTCTGCTCTTCATTTTCCACTTCAGATTCATCCTCATCATAAACACCATCATAGGTACCATTACTGGCATCATCATCGTCGTCGTCATTACCGTTATCATCATCAGATTCATTTTCCTTATAATCACCTTTACCAAAAATGGATGTGCCGTTGTTACCATTAAACATATTATTGTAATTTTCTTCACGGTCATTTATAAAGAAATCCTGTCCATTTTTCATATAATCATTGGACCATAAGGAAGGGGTATCAGGGCGAGAAGTTCTCTCTTTTAATGCAGCCATTCTGTTTAGTTGCTGTTTCCTTTTCATATCGATTGAAGACCTGGGTGATATTCCATTCATTCGACTCGTTGATTGATTTCTCATTAGAGTATGTTGTACGCTAACTCTACCACTGGATTGCATACTTCCTCTGCTATTTGATTGTACGCTACCACGACCATTTAATAGATTACTCTCCGCCTATGATTTGATACAAAAAAAAAAAAAAAATAGATGAATTTAATGTTGTTATTTTTTTTGTTCTTCCTCTCCGTCGTGTTCATCTAAATATGCTAAGTGTTCTCACCTCTGCTACTTCGTCCATAAGAGTGATTAAATCGTGATATGTCATATCTAAATGACCAGCTAATAGTGATATTTGGTATCCTGATAAAGTACGACCCTCTCCACTGTATGACAAATCAGGATGTTCTGTATTCACCAACGCATCAATGGATTTTTGATCCAAAACAACCAAATCACTGTTCTTTGAACGGCCATGTGGATTTACAGTATTAAATGTTCCTACCACGGAATCATTTATATTTGGGTATCCTTCGATAGACAATGTATGAAGCTTTGGGTTTGAAACACATAAATTGTAAACCGATGCTGGTGTAGTAGGACCTGAATGAGCAATATCAACTGTCGTCAAGCTTGCAGATACTGCCATTGTGACCTCTCTAAGCTCTGTAAAGACATCCAGACCAACTCCTGGACACTCCCGAATATAAAATGCCTGTAGCTTGTCACATGACATGATGAGCGCCTCTAGTGTTCGATGTGTGATGTTTGGACAATTCTTTAATCCAATGAGTTTGAGTTTCCCCAGACTACCCGCTAAATGTTGTATAACACTATCATCATAACGAATATTCTCCAACACAAGTCGCTGGAGATTGATGGCGGTGTGGGATGATGGATGTTCAAAATTAGCTGACATAGCACCACTTGAATACTCCAAGGCGCGTGGATTACAGCGAATATCCAATTCTAATAAATCAGTACATTTCCAAACTGCATACAATAAAGATAGCTCTGTAATTTGGACTGCGCCTTCAATGCATAGTGTCTTCAATTTGGGAAAGGCTTTGACGAATTCCTCAACATCTGAATCCTGAAGGTTGTGCGCATCTGTAAGTGCCATTTTTTCCAATTTAAGGTAATTACGGTTATTGCATATCCGCATCAAAGTATTACGATCCAATCCTGACAATGACAATTGCAACTGTGTGAGGTGAGTATCACGATTAACGAGTTGACCAACAAACGCGTCGCTTAGTTTAAAGTTACCGTCTAGTGATAGACTAGTAAGACGTGACAAGAGTCTGTGGATGGAAATTGTGTTGGATCTGGGGTTAGCGCCAATGATATGTAGATTGGTAAGGTTGGTTCCCATTATTCCCAAATTTTCAAGAAAAGTAGGATCAATATTCCAACCATAAATAGTTAATGTTTGAAGTTTTTCGCACACTTTTACGATCATGTTGATAAGTTCCGGTTTTGTTAAATAAAAGTCCATAGACCTGTGACGTTCAAGGTTGGATTTGGCTACAGGGGCGAACACAGAACCGGTGCTGTCTGGAAATACAAGGTAGATATCACGTACAAGTAGAGCAAGTCGTTTTACGTGGCGAATGATCTCCATAAAGGCACGCAAGTTATTGGGATAACGAAAACGAGGTGTTTCCCAAAGAACGTTCATCGCTGCGGGCTGCCATGCTGAGTGAATTAAGCACGCCTGACTTTTATCTGCTTGAGCTGGTAAATACTGGCAAATGCGCTCCATCACAGCATTCGGAAGGTCGAGAAATTTCGGTACTGGCTCATCGAAGTGAAATGTCCAATCGTTCGCATTGGCCATTGTGTTTATAAGAAAAAGAGTTCTCTATTTTTATTTTTGAAAAATGAAGAAAAAAAATAAGCTTTATCTAAATTTCAGCCAATAGAAACGAGCTATTTTTCCAAGCAAACAAAGAAAAGAAACATAATGGCATTATGAACTCTAACGGATACACTGTGCGCTTTTCCATAAATAGAATATACATATTTTACTCCTTCACATAATCACTATAAACTGTTTTAAATATTCGATAACAAAAGAGTTAATAGTACACTATGGGAAAATTGAAGGGATTTTTTATCCATTTTTTTTTTCTAGAGCAAACAGCGGCCATCTACTACAACTATTTGATGTTTTAGAAATTAGTACTGATTTTTTTGCTTATTTATATGACTGATTTTTTAAAAATATATCAAGTTGACGGTAGAATAACGGAATTTGTTAACTGCACTCTTTCAAATTCGTACAATAGACTTGTGTTGGAATTAACAAGCACTAGCCATCTCTAGGATGGCCAAAATTAAGGGGTAAAATTTCCCATAGTGTTAATGACTATTATAATAAATTGCATTCATCATTATCATTGAGAAAGTGGATCGATAGCTATATCACTCCTTCTATATTTAAAACAGCGCATTTTCTTTCTATCTCTAATGGAAAACAACTAAGACATGTTTCGTTATTCTTGCTCGGAAAATAGCTAAAGTAAAAAAAAAAAAAAATGCTTTACTTTCTTTTTTGACTTGTTATTTTCATTCTAATTTTTTATTTTATTATAATATGGACTCGCGTAATAAAGAGCGTCAAATTATGGATGAGTTGCCCATCAAACCTGTGAATGATAAACAACTTCATTTCACAATGGTTAGGTAGTAATATCATTCATTATATAACAGAATAAATGTACTTAATTAATCTGCAGAAATTTTTATTTAGCCGATATCATAACCCTAATGAATGGTGTTTGTGGTGTACTATCGATATTTGCCTCTATGCGATTCTTGATATCGTACGAGAAGAAGGAGCTTTATGTTTCCATGGTAGCAATGCCGATGGGATTGTTTTTTGATTTTTTTGATGGTCGTGTTGCTCGTTGGAGAAAGAACTCATCTCTTCTCGGTCAAGAGCTGGATAGTCTGGCTGATCTTGTAAGAATAACAAGTATAAATTGGTATTTTTTTTTTTTTTTTTTTTTTTTTTTACTAACAGTGCTTTATGTAGGTATCTTTTGGCGTGGGACCAGCAGTATTTGCATTTTCAGGTATACTTTTCAGACAAGAGTCATCATTGATTAATTCAGCATAAATTAATATTTATTTGTTTTTCTAATAGTCGGCATGCAATCTATTTTAGATACAGTAGTATTAACTTATTTTGTTTGTTGTGGTATTGCTCGTTTGGCCAGATACAACAGTTCAGTTGCATTGATGCCAAAAGACCAAAGTGGAAAAATCCACCATTTTGAAGGAACACCAATTCCAACGTCTCTTGCTATTGTCGGAATGTTGTCTTACTTTGTCATAAATAACCTTTACCTGGAAAATTTACCAGGACAAATCATTAAATTAGGTAGCTTAGAATTACATCCTCTTGTTCTACTTTACGGAGCAAGCGGAACACTGATGATTAGCAAGACACTGCTTATCCCAAAACCTTAAATATACATAGGTATTGGTATATTTGATTATATACTTTATTATAATAAACGAATAGATATAAAGAATGAAAAAGAAAGAGATAGAATTATATATTATTTTTACATTAGTTTTGTGTTATTGTTTGTTTTTCATATTTGAAGGGGAGAAGAATGGCTTAAGGCACCCTTTTACTTATCAAAGTTAATATCAACTCTTGGATCCCAGAACAAATCGCTTCCTTCTCTTGTAGGACCATTGGGAGGATCTACCTTTACGTTAGTAGCTGAATGATTATTCTCTTTATTCGAGGAAACAGGAGTTACTATATCTTTGTGTTTAGATATATTTTCATGCTCCTGCAATGCATCATCTTGGTTGGCGTCAGGGGTACGAGTAACTGTTTCACTGTCACTACTTTCCTCCTGTTTGTTTTCATTTTCAGGTTCCACGATCGGCTGTTGCGATTGCTCTGGCTCGTCCAGTGTTTTATCAGCAGCTATTGAATTACTTTCTTCGGCCTCTACCTTTGAATGATGTGACCTTTGTTCCATGGGTTCATTAGTCGGTGTGGTATCAACAGTTTCTTGTTGTAAAGCCATTCGATTTAATGCAGTTATCCAATGATGGAGAGCGCTCGGATCAGGTGAAGAAAGTTCAAAGTGCTTTTTACCACCAAATAAGCTCAAGGTTTTGCCGCGTAGCTCCAATAGATTATTGGTAGGATTCACAAGGAGAGTGGATTGTGGTATAAACAAGGTTAGATCAGGCTTTAATGGATTATTCAAAAAAGTGTCTTCCGATTTAAAGCGGTGGAGTAATCCCACTAATAATGAAAGAAAAAGTTAGCCAATGAAAGTAAATAGTGATGCAGAGATAAAATATACCTGGAGATAAAATATAATAGTCTTCTATCCATTTCTTTGACGAACGTCTTTGTAAAATACCGTTTATAACTGGCTGAACAAGTATATGGTCTTGATTAGGAAAATCTAAGTTGATTTCATCTTTAAAAGACGAATTAAGTTTGACCAGCTCATTTTCATGGCGTTGCAGAAAGTCTGACCATTCGGAATCAGCTTCAATTTCATTGAAAATCCGAACTACTTTATCAACACTCTCCAAACGCTCAAGATTATGTTGAGTGCGATATTCTTCAAAGCGCTGGAATAATGCAGTATAGACATCAATGATCTTGCTCTGTTCAAATTGTTTATATTTATCTTGGGCTTCAAGGAAGGATTTGTGCAGTTCGTTTTCCTGTTTGTAAAGATCGCGTATTTTATTAACGACAACTGTATAAAAATAATAATGGTTATTCAGTAAATGAGGCAATGATAAGTGTGAACCCAACATACCATATTTTGTTAATAAAGGATCTTTCTTTGCAATAACATATTCCCCTTGACCTTTGTCCTTGGAAGTATTGATCATGTTTGTTGTATTGTAGATATTCTTGTTGAGTTGAGTGATAATTTTGTCTGCATACTTTCTGTCATCAAAAAGCTCGGATGTATATAGGTTTTTATTTTTTTTCAGCGATTGTGACATGTGGTTAATATCTTTGATCATTGTCTTCAATACAGAAATAGTTTCATTTTCAATAAAGTCAACAAAGTCCTCATGAATTAAAGAGTTTTCACGTGTATACTGCCGGAATGCCGCCCATGCATCCTGTACACCATTTGACGCCTTGAATTGATTTTCAATAGCTGGCATGGAAAACTTGGCGTCGAGCTTTCGGTAATTCCTGCCGGTGGTCGACTCCACTTTTCTGACTCGATGAAACATACTAATCTATAATCGGAAAGTAAGAGAATTGTCAATGATTGGTTCGTTACTAGCATATGAATGGTGAGGCAACACTTACTAAATATTTTACACAGCTTCTCCAGCAGAGCAATCGTTTACAGAGTACCTTGACTGGATCTAAACCATCGTTCATACTATATATATGCTTTTGCATCTTTCTTTTACGAGTAGGAAAACGAACTATAGAGGAGGTACGGGGGTGTGCAATAAATTTTGGAGGTGGCGAGGTCAGAACGTGGGCAGAATCGCGAGAACTTGCAGAATTATTATTTTGAGAAGAAAAGGTATCCCCGTCAGCATCACGCGCCAACCAAGGTAAACCTGTTTGTCCAGTCGATATTCTCAATGATTGCCTGGTAGGTTGAGATGATGCTAAAGAACCATTAATGGGAGAAAGTGGAGGCGTAATGATTCCGGAAGGCTGTTCTTGTGTCTTCTCAGTAATACTAGTATCAATTTTATCATGATGTATATTTGTTTCAGCAAAACTAGATAAAGTAGTCATTATAATTGAATTAAAATTTTAAAATAAAAATAAGAAAATGAAAACGGATTAACCTTGAGCTTTTTATAGTGCTTGGTTTTCTGGCGCAATTCAGGAGATGCAATAATTATGCAGTGCTACAATTAAGGTTCTAAGTAGACTTTGTAACCAATTATAAATTACAACTTTGCATTTAAAGTAATATATGTTGGAGTCTAATCCTCCGTGTTACCAAATCTAGAGGATGGTTTATGAGATGAGATAAGAGGGAGGAAAAAAAAATCATGCAGAATGACGGAAGATGACTTGATGACGTTTGATAAATAGAATGTGGTTTAATTCATTATGTTGTAATCAAAAAAATAAAAATAAAGAATAATCGCTTGACAGTTTTCGATCCGTTACGACCTTGATATTATCAAGTTTTATCATTTATTAAAAGTATAACGTATAAAATCAATAAATGTTTACTAATACTCTTATTTTACGTTTCTGAGTAACTATTTCCCCTTAATTGATATTATTTGCATGGTCTCTATACAATAGAGCGGAGAATCGATCAAACTAAACTTTTTTTTCATGATTGCATTTTGATCAAATAAAAATCACACTATGAGCTGACATCAAACCCTCTTTCGATATTAAAATATCTCTCTTTCTTTAATAGAACAGTCCAAAATGAAAAACGGTGAAGATACAGGGCTTTGTTTTTTTTCGTGCTTATAAAAATAAATATACTTTAACTAAATGTTTACCAGTAATTCCGATAGCCTGGTAGGCATTAAATTTAATGTTTCGCGGGTAGATTGTTATCATGGATGTTTTATTTAGTAGTTAAAATTTGATTTATGTATTCAGCCAAGTTTTTCTAAACCGCTTCTTTCGTTAAAATAGATAAAGTAGTTTTAAATAGACATTACACTTGAATCGAAAAGAAAATAAAAGTGAATGACTCCCGATTTGAGTGTGCATTTATTATAATATCTTTTTAAATTTACCATGCAGTAAAAAAAAAAAGGAGAAGGTGATGTGTTTTAATGTTTAGTATCATAGCCTAGAATAATTCAACTGGAAAATAAAGGAAGAAGTGTCCTGAATTTTTATTTGCTTTAGAAGGAAAACACTTTTCTAGTTTTTGTTTAGAACCACTTTATTCAACAGCGAGATGATACTATCTTGAATGACATTATAAACTTTAAAGGGCATATTTATAGATTTAAACGGCAATAAAGTCTAGCCACTATCAATAGAATTATCTAAAGTAGCACATAAAAGCAAATGTTTAAATGCAGACTGCTGCATAGTTAAAAAAAAATCAATCAAGTCCTTACCACTTAGCTTTTGGTTAGGATTAAACTTACAGTGTTTGCTACAAAATATAAAACGAACAATATTCAAAACATTATGATCATCAATAACAAGATCTATGATGAAAAATAAAAGCAATCCATCAAGTTGAATCGATGATTGTTTGAAATGAAAGCATAATATGACATAATATTTTATATTTTAATCACAATTGATCACAATGAAAGACTATTAAAATGATTACATTTATTTGTTTTTAAACCGATTATATGAATACTTTATGTTTACAAAGCTTTATGTAAGTTTATCTTGATTAAGAAACCGCTTTTTTTTTTTTTTTTTTTTAATTCTTTTTATATAATAAAGCGAATATGATATAAAAATAATACAGTGGTCACCGGATAAATTCACCTCTCAATGAAATCACTGTTTTAATGATTACTTCATACATATGATAATATTGATTTGGTTTTCCCTTTAAATGTGAATATATCGAGGCACCATGATATATCTTTTATTTCAATCCTAACCTTTGATAGAAGAAAAATTACAGATCACTTGGGTTATTTTTGTTTGGCTATATGTCTATTGTATATAATAAAAACAAATGATATAAAATAAATATATAAAAAAGTCAAAAGGGGTAGTTCCTACCCGTGATGGCGACAGACTCGAATACCTCTCCAACGTGCTATCTCACAGCCGTACCAGTGCTCTGGGTTTTCCCTGCTGTATTGCTACCCTCGGGCATTTCCCCAGTATTGAACAACCTCCCGATCCTGGCCTCCGCCAGGACCCGAATATTGACACCGGACTCTCTAAGACACTGTTTTCGACAAGGCACCGAACCTACCGTTAGTTCCACCAACGGATAAATTCATCCCTTCAAAGACCGCTACTCAGCTTACAGAGACTCGTGAAGTTCTCCGGTCAATTTATAAATATGAAAATTTGCCCTTATATATAGTACGTTTTTATTTTCCCCTAAAAATATGGGTTGTTTATTTGTACTTTAATAAATAGCAAATGTTTCTGTAAAAATAAAAATAAAAATATATTTTTGAACATATTTTGTAACATTCTAATATTTTTTTATTTTTTTTTTATACATATATTTCTTCGTTTTATAGCTTTTTATCTTCAAGAAAGTCAAATGTGCTGATAAGTGAAAATGAGGAAAAAATAAAAACGAAGTCACGTTCGATTAACTCATCATACAGCCAGAGCGGGTGACCCAAAAGATTAAATCTCATTCTCATAAAGTGGGTTACTTTTTAAGCTTTTATATTTTATTAAATATAGACTTTTTCAACCCGAAACTTGTGTATAAAATAGAACACTACCAAAACTCGGTGATATAAAAATCTCAAGTCGATGTGTTATCTTGAAGGTATTTATTATTTTTTTTTTCAATAAAAAACAGCGTTTCACAAATTCTCATTGCCAACACTACTTGGTGGGTAAAAAGATTGGACACCTTTTTGTCTTTATAGAACTGAAAATCCTTCTTGTCTGATATAGAACCAACGTCAGTGATTATGATAAGTAGTTTGTGTGGTGACGGCTCCTTCTTAAAATGTACATGCTAAAACTTCTTCCATCAAAACTATAAAAGCTATGCAGTGCTATGTCCTAAATCGTGCCTCAGAGAGCTTCACCGTTGGTTGATGAATCAACATTATAAATCAAAACTTATGGTTGGAAAGCTTAGGTTCTTAAGAATTTAGAAAAAATAAGACTTCCTTCAGTAATGAGAAATAAAAAAAAAAAAAAATACCTCACACTTATGAACCAGACATTATTACTAAATTATTGATATTAATAAAAGCATTTCATAGAAAGTATTACAATTATACTATTTATAAAATTCAAATGTTAGCGGTGATTTCATATGGTGTGTATAAAGCTATTTAAAATGAATATAGTTAAAAGTTTCATATAAAATAGTTTTTAAACACGATAGCCTCAAATCTACTTGACTGGATAAAAATGGATGTTAAAAATAAACTTGATAGTTATGATTGAGGAAGTCTATTTAAAAAGAATGTATTTGATGCTATAATCCACAGAGAAAAGACAGCCACTTTTCCTTATCAAAATTGTTTTTTTTTTCCCTTTCAACCTCCGTTCAATAAAATAAAGCTTTCCTCTTATACTTCCCCTTCTGTTTTGTTTGACAAACAGTAATGATAGTGGTTTATGCACTATTATTAGTATTGCTTTATACGCAAGACATTGCATCGCAATCTGTTACTGTACAGCTTAGCAATAATGTTGTTCAAACTGCCTCTATTGGACAGGGTGGCACCAACTACTATTACTTTGATGTCCAAAACGTTCAAAACTTACTCTTTCGTCGAGCCATTCCACCTATTTTTATAACAGCAGCAATTTGTAGTCAGCCTGCATCGTCCTCTAACAGTCAAGATGCAGTGCCATCACTCGAAATGTACATATCAACAAGTGATTCAAATACATTACCTGGTCCAGGAAAGGGAGATAAAGTTGCTGATTCAGAATATGGCCACATTGCTTGGAACAGTAGTGGTACTGAAGCTCGAGTTTGGATGTCGGTTACAGCTCCCACTTTAAATGGACAGTGGAGTGGTAATTGGACATTTGAAATTGGTGCCTCAACTAGCCGTAAGTCGATAACTAATACTTTATTTATTCATTTATATTACACTGTCTTAATACACTCTATTTTTCAGAATCTTTACATACTCTGTATCATAACGATGATATAACTGATACATCACCTAGTCTCAGTCTAGATGACACTGACAGAAACAATGCACTCTTCTTATCAAATATATACAAAACAACACCACCCAATTCAACCATCATCATGACAGCAAGTATACCAACAGAATTATCCTATTCCTCCTGCGCTGCTTTATTATACAAAATGCCAAACTATAGCGTGAATACGACACTCACTACAAGAGGTCCTACAAACGATACGCGACAACAATTTATGGTAGCAAATTTAACTCAAGACACAACTTATAAAGCATACATGATGCAGAGTTCAGGCTCTTCAAATGGAATGACACTACCAATCACAGTGTATACCAAAACTGGTAACTGTTCATCTGTATAAATATAGGAATCGAATACTTGATAATAATATCACTTTTGATAGACTCTAATTGTAGATTAATCTATGATCTACCATTCTGTAACCAAGTAGCCTATAGTGTACCTGTTGGTCAAGCGAGTTATTCAACCTCAGATATTTGGAATATCTCCTCTGCTTATGATAAGCAAGCCGCTGATCTGTTCAAACCCTTTGATGTGGCTCTCACTCAATTCAACTGTGAGACAACCCAATACTCTCTGGTTCGTAACTGTACCGATTGTTATAGAGATTATAAGACATGGCTCTGTTCTGTTACCATTCCTCGCTGTACAGATTCATCCTCTAGTTCTGATTTAAGTCAGGGTACAGATAATGTCAAGGCAGCACCTGCCATACGTGATATTTCTGTTAATGCCTCACGTAACTCATGGATTGACTCTACCATGGAGCCAGGTGAGTGGACAGAGCTATTGCCATGTATTGATCTATGCTATCATGTGGTACAGAGCTGTCCACCCTTTATGCAATTCTATTGCCCCCAGGGGGACCTTGCAGCGGTTCAGTATGGCTATTGGCAGACTGGAAATGCCACTGTCAATGGAACATTGTATAATTTTGATGTTAACAATCCTACATGTAATAGGATGGGGGTGAATGCTAGTCTTTTAACTATAAGCGGGGCAACACACATTTCTACACTCAATTTATTCTTAACTGTTTCTACTAGTTTATTGTTATTACTTGTTCTATTTTAATAGCAATGTTTATAAATAAAAGATATATATACATATATATGAAAGCGTATGTACATATATTATGCATCAACGATTAAACCCAAAGTATCAATCACATCCTGGACAGTAGGAACATACCACAGTGCATGCGTTTTTCTATCCTGTGCTCCTACCATCACCGAAAATGTCTGATACTCTGACATATCTGATCTATTTAATATCTTGAACATATCCTCATCAGTACGATCATCACCACAGCACAAAACAAAATCAAATGGATCCGAGCCCGCAGTGGCCAACAGGCGTTTTAATATCTCTCCCTTGTTGACAGAGGTAGGTCTCACCTCAATGTTCTTTTTACCAACGAGTACCTCCACGGGTAGTTTACTCAGTATGGCCTGTTCCAGGTGGTTCTGACATTCCTTTGCTTGGAAGGCGCCGTATTCAGGATCGGCCAGACGGTAATGCCAGGTGAGAGCACAGCGTTTGTGTTCGATAAAACTGCCAGTCGTTCGCTCCGAGTAATAGGTGAAGATCTCCAACACGTCATTCTTCCATCCCATATCTAAATGCTCGGTTAAATTGATCCACTTCTTACTACCTGGGTATCGGATGAAGGAACCGTGTTCTGCACTCATACCCAAGTTCTCAATATGACCCAGCCAGTTGGAGAGTGTGTTATCATCACGTCCTGATATCACCCAGACTTCGTTGAGCGGGTTTTTACAGAGCTGTTCTAAATATTGCAACATGTCTTTGGGAGGTACAGCTGCCATAGGTGTTTTTTTGATTGGCGTGAGTGTTCCCTATGTTTTTTTTTTTTTAGAGAAAAGAACAGTTAAACACAAGTAGATGTATCATATTCACTCGTTTACTTACATCATAATCAAAGCATAACAATCTCTTTCTCGCTTTGGTATACTGCTGCTTTAGATAACTCTTTTGGAGCAAACGTGTATTTTTACTTTGCTCGGATAAAAGGCATGTGTGGAGAAGCATCTTTACAAAGGAATGTGCCCAAAAAGAAGTTGTATTGGATTTTACATGTGCGAGTAGTTGCTATAGTAATTGTATTTAATTAGAAAAAAACCCTTATTTTGAAATATATAATGGTGATTGTAAATTTTCCATTCATCTTACCAAATGTCTAGACAACTTTTCTTCCTTTGACATTGTAAGCGCCTCATTTATAGCCTTTGCTACCCCCGAATAATCCCAGGGATTCACCAATAAGGCAGAACCCATCGATCCCGCAGTACCAGTCAACTCTGATATGATTAAAGAACCATGTCTCTCCTGCTGACACATTACATATTCCAAACATGTTGTATTCATTCCATCTCTTACACCAGTAATAAACGCAGCATCCGCCGTTGATAGCAATGCATAGTACTCATCCGTCTGTATATGATGGTGATAGTGGTGTACAGGTGTAAACTCGAGTGATCCAAACAGGCCATTGATGTGTGCTACCAACTCTGCCACCTTTTGCTCATGTTTTGCACTCTCTATACCAGTAGAATCTGTTACCTGGATTAATACCACCTTGTTTTGCCACTGAGGATAGTCCATCAAGAATTTTTCAAACGCCGCCAATTTCTGAAGTACACTTTGCACAAGATCAATCTTATCTCTAGCAACAAGAATTTTCTTATCGGCGTACATCTCGGCGATTGCGTTTATCTTTGGGACTACATCTGAACTGACTCTCATACTATCCACTGCCTCTACATCAATACCGATTGGAAATGTACCAACATTACAAAAATGCCCTTCATATTCCACTCCTTCGGGTGTTGATTCATAGCCAAGAACACGAGTCGATGTGGAGATGAAATGTCTAGAGTGAGCATAGGTCTATACACGTAAAATACACTGTTAGAATTTTACTTTTTTTTTTTTTTTCCCCTTTTGCTGAATTCCTAAATTCGTTATTCACCTGGAAACCTATTAAATTGGCAGCCAACATGCCTTTCAAAATCTCTTGACGTTCTAAAATAAACAAGCACTTCAGAATCCCTCTTCTCCTTCTTTGTTTATTCTGAATCCTTTTAAATCCTTACTGGGTAAACATCTAAATATCTCTGAACTTGGAAAAGGCGAATGAACAAAAAGACCGATTCGTGCCTTTGGCAGTTTAGTCCTGATCATATTAGGCACTAATAGTAGATGATAATCATGAATCCAAATAGTATCGCCCTCTTTATAATTCTCTATTACAAGATCAGCATATTTCTGATTGACAGCCTCATAATAACTCCATTGCTGTCGTTCAATTCGACCATCCGTTGCATCATTCCAGATAATATAGTTGAAAAGGGGCCATAACACTAGCTCTGTGAGTTAAAGCATTCTATGAATGGCACAAAAAAAAAAAAAAAAAAAAAAAAAAAAAAAACCTTTCATTAACCATTCGCCCTTTTCTTCTTAATAATAATAATAAATAACTTTACTTGTTTTACAATAGCCTTTATAATGCCCTGCTATATCTGCGTTATCGAGGAATAAAGGAATACACCCCTTTTCTCGTTGAAGCTGTACTGTCAACGCCTCCTTCTCCTTGGCAGAAAGGCTGGCCTGATCAATCTCCTTTTGATTGACATCTTCAGTTGTTGTATCGGAACGCTCGTAGGCCTGACCCATCCAACCGATACACAGCACTTCCCATTCATCCACTAATGAGTGCATACCTGCATACATGGCTGCATGTCCATGACGGGGGGTGAATGTCCAGTTTGTACGTTCGTCTTCCTTTTGATCATGACTAATCTCAAATGGTAATTGGTGAGTGACATGAATGATCTGACCATGCTGACTGTTGTCACCCAGTAATGGTAGGAATTGAAAGTTGCTTGTCATTTTTAAAAATTTAAAATAGAAAATACAAAAATACAAAAATAAAATATGTATAGATAAAGCGTGAAAAAGGAAAAAACACTAATAAGCAAATATGCTTTTTACGGAAAATGAAATACTAACAAATCAAATGGTGTATAAACTTTACCTGCCACTTCTTCTTGGTCTCTACAAGGTCCTCCTTATTATTGGTTTTACTTTATGGAGGAGAGATTGCATATAAAAGTGTTCTTCTACACTTTCTCTCCCTTCCTTTGGACCTCTTGCTTATGCTAATAGCATCAAGGGTCACACATACATATATGCTTCCTTTTTTCATATGATTTCAACAAGTCCGATAGACATGTAAGTTTATGGATCAATAAGATCGTCGTATCATCCAAAAGAGGCAAGTTTTCTATTTACACATGTGTAAATAAAAGAAAAATAACTTTGTTTTTGTTTTTTGACGTTTTTCCAAACAGGTAGTCTACGTTTACCCACCACATCACGCACTTTATACCCACCCACCTGTATTCTCCACAGTCATCTACTCTTGATTTGCATGTGCGTAATACACAAAAAAATATAATCATATTAAACAATCTGAATACATAAGCTCCCTTTTTTATGTTTCAGAACGCGTCTGATTGGTGCAAATATGTCAAAAAAAGGCATTTTTAGCATAAAGAGATGTCAATCCCGTTTTTTTTTCTCTCACACACTCACTGTCTTTTTTTTTACATCTAAAGAGGTATTTAATGGTTATTTGTTAACGGAAAGAAGGGTAAAAGCAAAGTTAATAGTAACATATTGGTTTTAGGTGCTGCTTGTTTGCAGTGTCCCCATCATGAGGTTTACTTTTTATGATTTGCATGTTTCTTCTTGGCGTCAATAAAAGTATGTAGTGTTTATCTGACAATGGGAAGAAGGGTAGACGCAAAGGTAATAGTAACATGGTGGTTCCAGCTGTTGTATTTTTACAGCCCTTCTATTTTACTATATGGGACCTGTTTTTCGTATTTGGTGTTATTTTGTTTGGATCAGTAAAGGTAAGTAATGGCTATTTGGCTATGGAACAAAAGATAAAAACAAAGATAATAGCAATACAAAAATTTTAGATACTCTTTTCGGAACCACAATCACTTTTTCTCAGGAGCTTGCGGCTGATGTTTGGTTTGTGATCAAAGAAAGCTAGGTATGTAAAAAATAGTAATCGATATGACAGAAGGTGTATGATAATTACTAATAAAAAGTAATGCGGCTAGTTCAAAACATATCACTTCCTCATAGATTGTTGTCGTCATATATAGGTATGTTATTATACTATACAGTTTTTAAATACTACTACTGATATACATTCTTTTAGATCAATCCTATCCAGCACATGCGCCTGGCACTAGATCTAGTGACTGGATGTAACCACCAAGAAGGTGCGACTCAAACGGACCCTCTGTACCCACCTGGTGGGTAAATGTAGGCCACTCCTTTTTAAAATGTATCCATAATGGCATCCACTTTACTAGAAGAAAAAAAAAAAAAACTATTACACAATCATTTTTTACTTATTAAGCAATAATGTTTATCCGAAACGAAGCAAAAATGTTTTAAACATCTCTGCTGTTTGTTTATTGGTTTCTATAATATAAAAAAAACACGCAATTAATTCAAATCCAAACAAACAGAATCAAAAAGCTGTGTCAAATGATACATAAAAAAAGTAGAATAGTCAAGTTTCACAATATGACTGAGTTCTCCGAATTATTATCCTGCACTTCTTTTCCTAGTTTTTTCATTACTTTCTCCGAAACCATCCATAATAAACAATGGTACAAATATATAAAAAAAATATTATTGTTGTTATTGAATTTCATTTATTTATTGAATCATCATCATGACAACTGTTATATATATATAAAAAGGGGAGGGAGGGGGGATATAGTTGTAGTTCTTTAATATATATACACTTTATTTATTTATTTTAATCTATACTTTACTGGCAACACAGCGCTCACTCAACAGCTTGATACTATTTCGTTCATGAGCAGCCTGCTTGCAGCTCAACAAGTTTTCACATGCATGAGCCTCAGGTAAGCGGTGACGAGCACAGAATTTGGATTGACAGTATCTACAGTCACCAATGATCTTTACAGGTTTATCGTTACAATTGGGTAATGCACATCTGCTCTTCTTTTTACTGCTTGGCTTATTATCATTTGCCCCGTCCTCAGCTGATAATCCACCACCACGAAGACGTAGCACCAAGTGTAATGTAGATTCTTTTTGGATGTTATAATCGGAGAGTGTGCGGCCATCTTCTAATTGCTTACCGGCAAAGATAAGACGCTGCTGATCTGGTGGGATACCTTCCTTGTCTTGGATCTTTTGCTTTACATTGTCGATAGAGTCGGATGATTCCACTTCCAAGGTAATAGTTTTGCCTGTGAGTGTCTTTACAAAGATTTGCATACCACCTCTTAATCGAAGTACCAGATGAAGGGTAGATTCCTTTTGGATGTTGTAGTCAGAGAGTGTACGTCCGTCTTCGAGTTGTTTACCTGCAAAGATGAGTCTTTGCTGATCTGGTGGGATACCTTCCTTGTCTTGTATCTTTTGTTTGACGTTATCGATGGAATCGGATGATTCGACTTCTAAGGTGATGGTCTTTCCGGTAAGAGTCTTGACAAAGATTTGCATATTGATAATAGTTGCGTAGTAAAAAAAAAAAAATAAAATAAAATAAAAAAGTATGTAGAAGAAAGTTGAGGTTGAAATAAAAAAAAAGAAAAATCATCAGCATTATTTATACTCATTAACCTACACGTGATATAACCAATGATAGACACGGAATCCATAAATAGATTTCGAGCTAGTTTTATTTTGGAAATTGAGGCATATCATTTGTTCACTGCAAACCCACTCATCTGCAAACCCACACCCAGTGAGATACAATTTCCTTTTATGCATTTCGAACTTTTTTTTTCCCTTAAAACCGTATCTCTATCATTATTGGATAATGGCACCTGTTAGTAATCGGTTTTTTCTTTCATTTTCTATTGCATACTATATCTTTACCATTTTCTATATATTGTGTTTGAATAATTATTTCAATATCGTTGATAGGTTTAATTGAATTACTAAAAGATGACTAAATGTCATGACTGAATGATCAATCATCCTTGTTCTCTCTCTTTTATTCCCCTATTTTTTGGGTTCGACTTGATGTATATAAATGGACATTCAACAGTTTATAGTAATATTCTATTAATGTACTGAATATAATATATGATATATATATGCAGTCAGTAAAGTGCTGCATCTTATAGGAGGCATTCAAAATGATACAAAAATAAATGATCATTTAACTTCTGATAATGCCATATTTGGAATATATTTTACATATTCTGCATTTTCTACTTTCAATTCTAAATATACTAACCGAGGTTTTGTGTACCATATAAAACGATATGCTGAAGGGAAATGCTCCGACTAGGTTCGTTTCGTTTTTCTATTTGACATTGAAGAATTTAAAACACAAATGATATGGTTAACATATTTCAATTTTAAAAACACTTGTGGTTATTTTTAAAAAATAAAAAATCGACCTTTAGGAATATATTGAATGAACTGTATAAAGATATTGAAAGCATCCGTTTGATCTGTAAATAAAATAAATAAATAAAAAAAAAAAACGCAGAAAATAGCTTATTTCTAATATAAAAATAAAAGTTTTCTAAAGCATCACGGTTTATTAAAGAAGTATTTAAGCAATAAGCTCGACAACTAAAAAGAACAAATTCAAATTAGTCATGTTGACTCTAATAGAATTGGATTATTTGATATGAACTTACCACCACCAGCTTCCTTGATCTTCTTCTCAGCAAGACGAGAGACGAAGCGAGTACGGACAATGAGGGGTTCAGAGATCTTACCCTTGGCCAAGACCTTACCGTAACCCTATTATATAGACTCTTTTAGTTCCTTTTTCTTACAATCGTCAATCATATCACATTATACAACTTACGTTCTGGAGAGCATCGACGACAGGAACCTTTTCAGTGTTCTTGTATTGCTCACGAACACCTTCACCAGCAAGGGTCCAGAGTTGGTCAATGTTGACAACAGGACGCCAGTTGGGGTTGTTCTTCAAGTGGAAGTGACGCATACCGACCTTACCAAAGTAACCAGGATGGTACTTATCCATGTTGATACGGTGATGGTGTTGACCACCAGCCATACCACGACCACCAGGATGCTTTCTGTGTTTTCCAACACGACCGTGACCGGCGGAGACGTGTCCACGCTTCTTTCTGTTGTGATGAAGTCTGGTAGGCTGTTTTTTGAGTTTTTATATAAATTAGCTTGAATCCATTTCACAATTGCAAAAAAATAATATATGTATTTAAAGATGTCTCTCGTCAAATGGAATAGTTTTAAAATTGAAATAGGAATGTTGAATGAATATATAACTTGTTCTTCTCTCCATTTTTTTTTTTTTTTTTTTTTTTTATTATAAAGAAGAAGAAGGCTAACGATTTTTGCAAAAATTATTACAGTGGATAAACAAAAGAAGATTGTCATTTACGCAAATCGAGATATTCATCCATCCATCCATCCATCCATTTACCATATCAATCCATCCATTTTACGAGCCATCTTTATTATTTTACATATAAATATTTGGTAGACTGAACTCACCATTTTAACTAAAGAGAAGGATCAATAGTTTACACTCAATTCGTTTTGATTTCATTCCTTCAGACATATTCAAAGTCCGTCTATTTTTATTGCACTAGTAATTTTAGTTCAATGCCAAGTCTGTCTTGACAGACCCTTTTGTACCGTTCAAAGTGGCTTTGTGTTGCTTGTTTTTCGCTCTCTTGGATGGCGAATGAAGTCACCGCTAATAAGCTCTTGTTGGGCCTTAAATGGAAATATAAAACTAATTTCATGGTTTGAATTTCCTCAGGTGAGCTAGGGAGGTGTCCTGGATAGTCTAAAAGTCTGGCCATATCACTTTCAGAGACTATGCCGCTTGACTGAAACATATTTTCAACGAGTGCACTATTGGCTTGATTATAGAGCAATAAGCAGCCGTGTAAATCAGCTTCGGGGGATCTTATGTTTTGTAACAAACGAAGCTTCAAGTTGTGTAAATTCATTGCATGTAAAACAGGTTCAATGACAGTGGTGTAATAGAGCTGATTCGTTTTTTCGTCTCGGAATTCGATAAGCATGCAGGGTTTTAAACCGAGTAGAACAAAACCAAACTCTCCATACAGCAACATGTCTTCAGGCTTGAGGTCGCCGTTGTGTGTGATGTAATCCAGTGTCTCTTTTGATAGATTTCTCCAAAATTGGTGTTCTAGTAAAGTGAAATATTCAAAGCCTGCTTTTGTCTCCATAATAATTGTTTTATTTATTTTTTTGAGATAAAGAAGAAGGAAGGGAAAAAAAAAAAAAAAAAGGTAAAAAATAAAAAAGAACGATGCCTTCGTGACTCTTTTCTTTAATAAGAAATTGGTATTTTGAATTAATCTTGTATTGATGATGGATCAAGAAACTCATCTTTCATTTACATATATTTATTTGGAGTTGTACGAGTTGTATATTTTGGTATATGAAATCAGAATAAAAAAAAAAATACAAGTGTTTTTGGGAATGACTTTAAAAGTATTCCCATGATGCAGTTGCACTAGCACTATCCATACATCTTTGAACATAGGTTGCAACAGTCTGACTCGTCCACATTTGCTGTAACTGTTCATATCGCTTTGTATTGAGATATTGAGGGGTGCCTCGCTTCAAAAATAGATCAGGTTCACCGTGAGAGTCTAAATAGGGTGCTCCCATCACAGTGCCACCACCATCTCGATGCAACAATAGGATAAAGCAGTCCTTGATAATCAAGTACATACCGATATCACCACCACAGCTAAAAACAATGGGTATTAGTTTCATCCCTTTTTTTTTCTCTCTCTTGGTTTACTTACGTTCTCATATGGATATTACATTCACCTCGCTCATTCTCGGTACAGCAAAATCGACGAGCACATACAAATTGACCACAAATCAAGCATATAGCAGAATATTCCGGAACAGTGTTGCATCTGAGGCATACCCGTTTCAAACTCTCATCAAAGAGTTCATCCAATCGATAAGGTAAAGTGACTAATTTCTGTCGTATGGGTAAAAAGAGCTTCAGATATTGCAAGACGACTGTATTGGATATGGCAGAGGTGGTGGTGCTAAAGGTGACAAGATGGTGACACCATCCAGGTATCAGATCATTTTCAGTTGCTTGGTATTTAAAGATATCTTCTGGACTGGGAAGACCGAGGATTTTCAAGAGATAGTTGTATTCGCTCATCTGGCTGTGCTCATCGTCTTCAGGTGTTTGGAGTATGAGTCCATGGAAGGTGACCATAAATACCAGCGATTTGCGAATAAATGGTAGAGTAAATGTGCGAATAAGAGAGAGAAGGGCGCTAGGGTGTATGGTTTGGAAAAGGGTGAAAATGGGTTGACTCTGTATGTTCAACAGACGTAGTACATAGGTGACAAAATCGACAACAGCCTTCTCTTTATCTTGATTTGGCTGGCTTGAGATCAGTCCATTCAATAGAGTGGAAATAGACGCATCGTTCCATGTGTCCTCCCCGTTTAGCACGCTTTGGAAGATACAAATGACTGTTTTTGTCAGTTCTGCAATGTACATGGACCGTAAAACATGATGGGGCTCGACCTGAGGGTATTCATTGGCAGAGAAGCCAAGTAAAACCAGCATTTCAAATGGATCTGCCCAAAGTAATGGCTGAGCCTGGTTGAAGATACTAAAGTCACTCGGGAATACCTTTTTAAGCGCATTGAGTGCCAAGCATTCCTTTGCCAACATTTCGTCAGGATCCCAAGAAGAAGAGAGTAACTTTGGAAGGAAACCATTTGTCAATCCAAGTATCTTTAAAAATCGCTGAGCGCTTGTGGGGATGTCATCCATGAGGGTACCTGTGTATTCGACAGTGGGATCTTTTGTCTTTGTGCTTGCACTTCCTCCTCTCTGGTCAATTTCAAACTTGGAAATGGTTAAGGTATAGATGCTGTAGAGACTCTTTAGGCAGTCGATCAGGGCCAGGTCATTACCATCAATGTGCGAGTCATCAGGTATGGCTATTTGTGACTTGGCCACAGTTAAATTCAATTGATTGTACATGAGTTTCAGCAAGTCAACATGATTTAGGAATATGTTGCTGTCCGTGTTTACAAAGGAGGCACCATTGTAATCGGGATTGTGTATCTCTTCAATCTTTAGACTTAGCTCAGTACGCAAATGGAGAGCATTGTCTCTCAGTTCACTAAACGAACTGCGAGGAAGTAATACACCGGGGTAAGATTCTTTTTTGCCTCTCCAAATAAGCGGAACCAACGTATTTCCAAGGGATTTACAGAGGGGACACAGATATCGACCATTGAAAAACGTATGCGAATTCCCCCGTAGAGTTTCATGCAATAACTGTGCCTCTATTGCATCTTGGTATCGCGAAAAACAGTCGGCATGCATCATATGGTTACAACTGGATATGACCATTCCGCTGGTATGAGCCTCAGTGGGGAAGCCTTTGAATGTGCGTTCCTCTACGTTTCCATCTTGCCATGGATTGGTACCTTCACTCGCGTGTAATATATCGGCCCATACTTCCTTGTTGTTTGAGGGTGTAGTTCTTTGAATATTAGAGTTCTGTACAAAGGCAAGTACGCCAAAGAGTTGGGAATCATTCAATTGTTCCTGACATACGATACAGTTTTCTGTGGGGAAGTGACACATTCGAACGACTTCAGCAGCATCATCATCTTGCAGGTTATCATCATCATTTGATTCACACAGATCCATTAGGTCTCCAGCATTCCCTCTCTCCTCCTCTTCTTCAAATTCATCATACATTTCTGAATGATTTTCCATAAACTGTGCCTGGGCATTTGCCATCTGTGACATGATGGCAGCCTGTCGTGCTTTGGCAGCGGCCTTTTTACGTTCAAGGTCTGATATTTCAGATCCACCCTTTGAGCCTGATGCCGCCGATCTGTTTAAACGGTTCCTATCATGCGTCCATTTTTCAATCAATGCCTTGGTATCGGACGAGCCATTGGATGCGAATTTGTCAAGCAAAAAGTACATGCGCTTGTGGGTATGTGAGAAGCGGCCATTGTTGTCACTTAAATAGTCAAAGATAACGGATAAGAGATTGGTATTTTGAGATTCGGGTATGCTGTCATTCACAGCGTTATCTATAAATGTAGGTGTAGGTACCCGATAGGATGCAGTCAATGTTTCCATAGTTTCTTGTTTCCATTCCAGATTCATGCGTTCCGAGTCAATCGTTGCCAATAGAGCGAGATGGAGTGTCAGGTCAAGTATAGTATCACTGTTTCCGTCTTTAAAGATATTCGCGTAATTCAACAGCGAATATGTTATTATTTCACAAAACACACGTGAATGTAAGAATGCAGCAACTTGTTTGAATGGTCCAAGATTTGATTGATCTAACTGTGGCACAAATAAATATTCATCCATTTCTTTTAATGGCTGCGTGGGATTCAAGCGGTTGTAGTGCTTTCTCAGAGCTTCCTGTGCTTCCTCGCGCTGATTTCGCGAATAATGCCAAAAGTAAGGATTAAGTTTGTCCATATACTCTGGTTTGAGTTCATAGAGACCCTTATCATCAAGACCCGTGGGAGGCTTGAAGGTGGCCATATCGCTCAAGTAGGTTTCAAAGGATCCATCGTTTAATTTGCTAGGTATCATTTTCAAAAGTTCAGAGTAACTAAGGTTAGAGAGAGCCAAATATTGAATGATGAACCGACGCACTTTTTGCTCAGACGATGCGCCAGATAATTTATCATGTTCTGTAGCAATGATGATGAGAAGATTCAAGAGCTCTTCAATCATGTGTTTTTTCTGGGAGCTATCATATACGTTATGAGCGTATTGAAAATTTCCATTGAACCAATCCAAAAGTTGGAACCGGTCGATTAAAGTAAGGAGGATCTGGTTACGATCACATAAGGTGAAGCCTATCTGTAGGAGATGTATATCATTATCAAGCGTGTTTGGTCGAAAGGATATATCTTGATAGCTATGCATCTAGATTTCATTTGTATGTTAATTTATTTTGAGTTTTCTAACAGCCTTTTATATATATTTATCTTACCTGTAAAACCATATTGCGACCATTCCTGACCCAAACGCCACAGCTAATTTGTGATAATAAAGTTAACGTCCGAATAGGATACTCAACGATATTTAAGAATTGATTAGATCCTAAACTATCAAAAGTGGTCTGTATCATTTGACCAAGTCCTAGTGTCCATCCAACTTGATGCAATACATCATCTTGAAGAAGTTTTGTGTTTTCGAGCAACTGTGATAATAACCAATGTAGAGGATGATGAAATGACACTGGAGACAATGCGACATTGTAATCAATAACTCGAAATAATCCAGCAGAATGAGAAACAAGAGTGTGATAATCTTGATGAGATATTCCTTTGACAAGACGAGACGATTCTTTAACACCGTCAATGGTGGAAACACGTGGATCCCAATGAATAATGGCCTTGAGAACACGACGCACTGTTCGACAGAAGTGGTGTACTGCTTCTACTATTGGCATTTCATTTTCAAGTGAATCAAACGAGGTGGCAAAGAGCCTACATAGTTTGGCAATGTTTTTATTCAAATTGAACGCGTTTGCCCATGATTCGGATTCATATTCAACATGCACATTGACTTTTCGTCTCAAAGGGTCCATTGCCTGAAAATGTGAGATGAAATCCAAGAATTGAGAGAGATGAACGGGTGTTTTAGCAAACTCGAGTTTGTTTTGTTTGATGTCCATAACAAATCTAAGATTTTGAAACAGAATATAATACGACTGTATTGAAGAAGCAGCCTTTGACGAGCAATCTACTTGCACATTGTTGTAATACTCGGATAGACTCACCGACGCCTTTTGTTCTATAAAATAGTTTGTTATAATTGTCAAGATCATACTGAAGAGTCGATAATCTGTCACAAGAGCATACGAAACTGTAGGTGTAGTTAAGAGTTGCACAGACAATTTACTTATTGAATATTCGACTTCTCTATCCTTGAATAGAAATGCATTGATAATGTTTGGATAGTTGCGTACAAAACGTTTACCAAGTTCAGTTCGATATTTGGAGCTGGATCCAAACGTACTAATACACAAATCTTTAATATCATCACGAGCAGTCTTCCACAAACGAAGATCATAAAGTAATAGATAGTCTAATCGAAGCTTTCGTTTAAATTCTTCTGATAAGCCAACATCATCGATTGATCTAGAGCATTCAGATAATGCTGCGAATTGTGCTTCAGTTGTGGTTAAACGCGAATGCTCAGACATGTCCATCTTTTCTGTTCTGGTAAGCCAATAGTCCAATTCCCAATCGATATCACCAATATCGTGAGCATTCCTTTTGTTCAAAGGTGAATAGGATAGTTTTCTTTTCTTTGAACTCTCGTTGGGTCGATTCGTTCCAGATATTCTTCCAAGAAGCATATCCATATCTTCATTAAAATCATTTTGTTCCTGTGTGTTATTCTGATTTAAGTAGCCATCAGTTAAACCCCAGATCTCATCATCTTCACTTGGCGATGCAGAGGACTCCTCTGTTCCTATTTGATAAAGTAATGCTTGAATATTATCCATTGTATCATCCTCTGATTCTGATTCGGTCAACAAGCTGATTGTATTATGGGCATCAGCTTGATCGCTTCTCACATCACCATTCGCTTCATCTTCTGAAATATTGATAATCTCTGCTTTACTGCTAAATTTTTTCTTGCGCTGCTGGATAGAGAGACGTGCTAGTTTTGGTCCTAGCGACCAATCTTCAAATAAAACATCATAAATGATATCTTGAATAATGCAGTTTCCGCCTTGGACATTATCGAAAAATAAAGTGTTTTTGGTGACCAACTGGTTCATCCACTTTAATAGTAAGCCTGCAATATCTTCGCGCAATGCCTTTTCAACTGAGCTGATACTAACAGCAAGGCCGATGCTATTGATTTTTTTGGCGCTTTTAACCAAGTGTTTAAGGCTTTTGGAATATCCAATAATGCATCTGCCATATTGATCTACACATTCAGCGGAATGTCTGGCCTCTGTATCGGTTGATTCAAATGCTTGTTTAATAATGGAGATTACATCATCAAAGGAGTGGCTTTCATCGTTCCATAAAATACAAACATACATTTGGTCGTTGGTGACGCTGGGTAGATCGAGTGCTTTATGAGAAGCGACACAGCTGGTTCTTATCTCTTTACAGGTATAGATATTTGAAATATTTTCTGATGATGTAGCAAATGTCTCCAATATGTAATCAAATATGGTGCTGATCGTATCACGAACTGATTGCAATAGTTGAGGAGGGACAGAGTGGATGGGTTTCTTCAAATATTGTTTGGAGGTATCAACAGAGTGGATATTGCAGTGAAGTGGCACTTTCCAAGCTTCGGCATCTCCACAATCACAGCAACCGCCAGATTTTTCGCTTATCTGGATTTTGATATCGTGACCTTCATGCTCAGTAGACTGAAAGCATTTCGAGCATAGTACACAGGTTTCGTCTAGTCCACAATTCCTAAAGGGAATCTCAATTAACAACACAATTGTCCACTTCCTTTTTGTCCATCGTCATTTGGTGCTGATCAATTACCTGCAACGGTAAATAGACTCTCCTTTTTTAAATATGTGACCACATGGCTTGCCTGCTTGCGAATGATCTATTTTAAGATTATGAGGAACGAATGAAGAATGGAACTTATTTTGAAACAAATCATACTGGACTCTTCATTGCTGTTATTTTCATAAAGACAGTCTTTAGAGAAGTACTCAGACATCCAGTTACTGTTAGAATCCCAAAGTGAGTCATAGCACTGTCCTAGAATCTCGTTCTTTTCTCCTTTATGAAGCTCACTGCTGTATTTGAGTGGAGCTTCTCTTAAGAACTTCTCCAATTTTAAAGAAGTTTGTGTAATTTTACGCGAAGATAACGTTCCTTTCCTTGACATTATTATTCTTGTAAAGTGGTTATATGAAAAGTAAAATAAAAATAACAAACAAAAAGAAGATATGCTTTAGTTTTGTAGAAAACGCAGATATCGTTCTGTGTTCCAAAAGTCATCAGACGGGTTATTGAAAACCCGCCATTTTGAACGAAGAGCTTGCTTTTACCAGGTTTTGTTGTTACAATAAAAAGCATGGATGTAATTTATCGTCTCTGTAGTTTAAAGTAGTGTAGTAATATCAATGTTTCATATAACTAATGTGTTTAAACAGATCATCTTTATAATAATAATGCCTCACTTTGTGTGTGCATAACTTGACATGCACATCGACTTTTGCTACAAAATTAACATGCAAGATAAAGCAAATTCGTATTCAAAGGTGCTGTATACGCAGACTACAGAAGTTCAACAGAAATATAAGATATCTTTCTGATAGCAGAATGGAAACCATTGATAGCAGTAAGAAACGGATAATGAATAATAAATAAAACAAGATGTGTTGTTTAGAACAATAAATCGGATGTTGATAAAAAGAATATTTAGCTAAAAAAGAACAAGTCATTGATAAAATAGCAATGATGATGTAATATAAAAGTTATTATTAAAAGTGCCGAAAGCAAGCAATATAAACTGGTACCTACACTACGCATCAACACACAAAGAACATATTATTTGTCTATATATAACAATATGTATGCCTCTGTTCCTTTTATTGTCTCACTGCTTTTAAAAAAAAGTTTATATATATATATATACCATTTACAAGTCGGGGCAAAGATATATAATACACAGTTTTACAGTTTCATAAATTAGTGCATATATAAATTAAATTAAATAGATAAAGAAATAAATAAATACTTGTTTGTTTGATATGCTTTTTCTCTCTCTTCATTTTTATAATAATAACAATAATCAAAATAAAATGAAAAGACAAGAGGTATATTTGTATCACTATAGCGGGGGAGGTTTTCTATCAATCATCGATGTTCCCCGGACAAAGAATCTTCTTTCAGTACTTAAAAGATGATTTAACCTTGCTTGTGCCTCTGGATCATTTGCATAGTTCCTGCTCGTTCTACGATCGGGTATTTTTTTATACGTAGATTCATCTGGTCTAGTATCTTGGTCAGTGATTATTCTTATCGGTCTATTGCTTCGTAATGGCAGTGGCTGTTCCTGCTGTTGTTCCTGTTGCTTTTGGGGGTTCCATGAGACCGATCGGGTAAGCTGAGAGTTGTTGTAATCACCATATATTTGCTGATTTGATAACCTATTGTTGGTCAAACCATAAGGAGTTGGAGGCAATTCTTCGTGATATGGAGTATATAGGCGACTTTGCCGACGAAGAGGGATTTCTACATCTGAAATACTATCGTCATGTATATAGCTAGTTAACTCTATTTTACTCGAGTTTTGTGTTTGCAGTGAAGTTGATTGTGTTAAGTGTGGGGTATCTTTTTTTGAGATATTGTCTTCTGTAAGTCCTTCACTATCGATGTCTTGACTTTGGCTGTCTGATAAATTAAAAATACGGGAGAATATACTTGATCTGAGGCGGCCTTTTCTTTGATACATCTTATTTTCATACTTCACACCCTAAAAAGTAAATAGAACTTGAAAGCCACAGTAATAGAAAAGTCGGAAGAAAAGAGATGAAAAAAACATTTATCCTGTTTAAATAGATATGACTTTTTTTTTTGGTCTATTTTTTTTGCTTTACTTTTTGGCGAGTACAAGTTTAAAGTTGAAGGCTCAGGAACATTAAATGATTTAGCACAATACTCAATCTTGCCTGTAATCATTTTTTCATCATCTATAATTATCAACCAATGCTTTTATCACTGTTGTCGATTACGGTTTCACGACAGTGGCGGTTAATACAATTACGCCTCAGAACTTATAAGACAATTGTATGTTGTAGCAGGCAATTCTGCTTAAACAATATAATCTGTATTAAAAAAGAAGTAAATGTAAAATGATAATCAAAAACCTTAATTTGATTAAAATCATTTTAAATATATCAGACTTGTATTAGGATAAAGAACAGACTTGAGCATTTACGGGTTACTTAGCAATTGGGCTGAGTGTGTTGTACAAAGAGAAAGTTAATATAAGGTATCTGTTGTACAGTGTGTCCCCATAGAGTTATTAGTTTTTTTTTTTCTCAGTCTGGAAAATTAAGAATGCTATTTTTTAATCCTTATTGCAGGTGTCGCAACTTGGCTTTGAACCCAATCAAATAAATAGTTCTTCAGAGTTTAAGCTTGTTTTTATATTAGTTGTTAGTTTTATAGGGCCAACTTTATAACCTGTGTTCGTATTTCCCTTGAACAAGTGCAACGATGCTTTAGTTTGCACAGATAGTTTTGTGATTATTTTTGTGAGTATTAGTTTCCAAATAAAGCGTATCTATTGTGTTTTGTGCTTTGATCAATTTTAGATGATGCAGAACAGTGCTTCAGTAAAAAGTGATTTAGTATTATCTTTTCTATTTAAGTATATTTTTTCTTATGCTGTATAACAGTCAGTGACTTTAAGCTATCTATAAAACTTAAAGTCTAATTTGTCTTGAGGGTGGCTTTTTAAATAGTAGCTTGCCAATCCGTCTTTTAAAAAGCGAAAACCTTTTCTCTTTACATAGCAAGACGAGCTATTGGGTTTATTTTGCTTATAGTATCTGTGATATCAACTATCAGAGTAACTTTTAGATATGAAGACCTGTATATAAAAATAAATACACGCTTGTCAAAAGAAAATACACCCTATTCAAGCCGTTAATATCAAGTATTTCTGTTTGTCTGAGCACTGATAATTGTAATCCTTTCATATTTTCAGAATTTGGATAACTATATTTTTCTTTCACCACAAATAGTTAAAAAGCTTATATAAATTATAGAAGTTCCATTGTTATTTTTAGATTTATGATATGAGATGATTCTTTTTCTTTCCCTTTTTTTTAGTGATTTTATTTTATTTCAAAACTGTAAATAAATATATGCCCAAAAAAGGCTATTTCACCTCAAACTTCAAACTGATATATCTTTTTGTTACCATTAAAATAGATTAAAATGGAAATAGAGCTCTCACTCCTTTTCTTTAAAAGGTTCTCTAAACATAACAATAGCTAAAAGAAAAAAAGATTTTTTCTCATTCAAAAAAACACGTGTAATATAAAATCATGGGCAATTTTTATGGCCTTTGCTATTAATATGTACGTTATTGATCTTGTAATTCTATGCAATTGAACGATATGACAAACAAATATAGAACCATTAATTAGTATATATTTAGCATCAGTTTATTCGTTTATGTAGGAATTTAATGTTTAAGAATAAGGCCCCAGTTACATTAGCAACTCAAAACCCTTTTTTTTTTAACGGAGTAGTAGTGACTATTAGATACAAAAGAGAATGGCAATGAAACATTAATAATCAAGACTGTGTTTGCTTAATATTCAGACCAGGATATATGTAATTAAAATAGCGAACAATGACAGACTTTTTTTTGGATGTAATCTGAAGGGTCCAAGTACCATCCAATGACAAATAGGTGTGATATTTCTCAGAGTCAAATTATTTTACCATTCGTCATTGTCTACCTTTTTATAGATAAGGAATCACCAGCTGATTTAAGTAAACATATTTAATACAGTTTATTAATAATGTGTATTTATGTAAATTAGAACATTTAAGCTATTTGTGCTGATATAATCAGCTATCAAAATAATCTACTTATTGGCCTTTAAAATGATTTCAGACTGCATCTTTAATCACAGAAACTCTTTAACGTTGGCAGCCAAAAACCAATCGATCGGAGCATAACTAAAAAAATTCTTTACTACTAAGCAAGAGATAGAGAAAGATGTTGCGGCCCGAGAACCGATTTTCTTCTCAGCACCTGGATCGAGTTAACGGAGCTGGTATTCAGCCGAAAATAAGGCAAAGAGTTTGCCGATTTGTCATGTCGTAGTCAAATCTCCACAATATTTTTAATCTAAACCCGGTAACAAAGCTTATGAATAATTACAATTATAAAACTGGTCTCTTATTCATGTAAAAGTTTTGAGTTCTACGGTATTATAGGACAAGTCTCAAAAAATTTAACTTTCTTCATATGATTTTTATGTGAAAATCAAGCAGTTAAAAAAATCTCGGAATTCATGTAAACAAGCTTTTACCAATAATAGGTACTAAACAAACAGTAAAAATTTAATATTTTCAATAGTGTAATTTTTATTTTTCAAAATAATGAGATACAAGGTTTTGCTTTTTTAAAAACAAAAAATAAAAATATAATATAATGGTAATTAAAATGATTTACAAGCCATATAGTTTGTTCAAAAAGATTAAATGAAATTGATACAGTGATGTATTATGAGGTGGTATAAATAATAATTGCAAGTAAGTTCAGGAGAAATGGGGAGGATAGG
The DNA here is from genome assembly GCA_025399235.1 of Backusella circina FSU 941. NCBI lineage: Eukaryota > Fungi > Mucoromycota > Mucoromycetes > Mucorales > Backusellaceae > Backusella > Backusella circina. Next base: position 34,027 of record MU622373.1, on the reverse strand, counting down.
ATTGCCTTGTTTAGTAAAGGGAAAGGATATAGAGGATGGATATAATAACTGCAGCAAACCCCTCCTTTAAGGTGTAAATTTAGATCATGTAGCCCTCCATGATATCTGTACGAAGGATATCACGATTTCCGTCTCTATATCTGACCATCCATCTGCCGTCTGGTAGCTTCATATAAAAGTTAGAATAAGGGAATTCGTTTGCCTTGCAATAAGTTGGACTGAATGGAGGTATCATCATTTGTGTGTTACTTCCTTCATCAGCATGCACAAGCTGTTTTCTATGACGTCGATGTAATGAACTGCTATCGGAATCTGACTTGGAGGAGACTTCTGAAAGATTTGAGGTACTGTAATTTCCACTGATTCTTCGTGAGCTAGAGCTGCTTCGAGACGATGAGCGGGTTGGGTGAAGGATCTTTGATAGTTTTGACCATATAGAACGGCCTGATTTAGTGGAAGAGCATTGTGAATTAAGTGATGTAATTGATCTTTGACCAGTGTAGTCTAGCATTTTATTTACAGATAAAAGTACGAAAATGAAAAATATAAAAAGTAAAGTTGAAAACAATAAATTTTTCAAATGGTAATGCCAGGTATTTATATAGTTTTTTTTTAGTTGGATAGTAAATTTAGAAAAAGGTGTAGCCAATCAGGGGTATCAAATTCCGACACTTGACACCACTTTACTTCACACGGATCTCTAAAATTAGATTTCGACTGCCGACATTTTTTTTTTTTTATTTGGATCTATTACTCTTTTTGTAGCCGGCAAAATGGTAATTATAGTTTATACTTGGGTTTTTCATCTTTGGGTTGTATTCCCGGGTTTGGAGATATGAAGTGCTGGATGGAAGAAAGATAAATTTTACTTGCTATATTTACTTTTTCACCGGTAGTGTGTTCAATACTCCTACATCATTATTTGTGATGATGGGGAGAATGGCGAAACTTTAAACTATAAACAGATTCTGTGGTAATCTGCATTACCTTCCAAAATTGCTTTTTATTACGTACAACCATGATATATGATAGATCGCTCTGGTCGTCACACGACACCACTCGACCTGTCGGGACTCACTTGCTTTTGTGTTTGTATCAAAGATCTGCAAGCTTTCTTTTATTTTTATCGTCATTTTATTTTTTTAGCTGAGTAGATAATAAAACGTTATCATTCTTAACATCACTTTTTTTCTTCTTTATAGGATAATTATATAAAAAATATTATCTAATTGCATTTCATTTTTTTCTCTTCTTGAAAATAGATGTTTAAAGAATTATTCTACACTATTAGATAATCCTACTTCACTGGCGTGTTGCTAACTGATTTCCTTTTCGATACGAATTCCAAGATGCTGTACTACTGCGGCTAGAATCTATTTATTTTAGGTGTATCAAAGCCCCAGAGATCTCGCTTACATCACCTGTCAAAATAAGGATAGCTATATTTTTAGTTTTACAAAAAAAAAAAAGAAAAAAAAATCCAAATATGGAAACGCACGCGACTGTAGCACTGAGATAAACGTAATCTCTTTCTTCCTTTTATGAAATGTCGGAATGGATGTAAAAACCCTTTGAGTTTCTTCTATGGCATTCGTTGAAATAGAGTTAAAAGATATCAAGTTTTTTTCGCAGAGAAGTTAAGGTATTTGTTTCAAATCATAAAAAGGAATCAATTTTTACTAAACAAATGTGTGTGTTTGTGCAATAATGTATTTACTTCATGAATTACAACCAAAAACATCAACTTTACATCTTTTTCTGTGATATGAACATTTATTTTGTGAAGCACAATGGTTTTACAATCGCAATCATCCAAATTTAGTCTTTTTCTTAAAAGATAAAAAATAATAAAAACAAAACAAAACAAAAACAAGCCTCGATTATCTTGGTTTCCTGTTCGTCATCATTACTTGGCATGACCTTGGAACCAATCGTTATCGTGAAGAATTTGCAGTATAAACACCCATTGGTCCTGTTATCATGATACATACTAAATAATACCTTTTCTTAAAAATATATTATCCCTTTATTTTTTATAGTAATTAAATAAAGCGTAACTCTGGGTCTCTTGAGGGCCCCATAGAGCCAAGAAATAGCAATGTGGTGTAACAATAGCCAAGCCGATCCTTGAACAAAAAAAAAGTTCGTTTATTAAGGAACATCTCCGAGTTTTCTTTCTTTGCTATGCAGGTAACATTTATTAATAAAATTGATCTTGGCAATTTGCTCATTCGATTAATTCTTTTGGTTTATAACCTCAGTTATTTGAAGAGAAAAAGGGATGTATGCAGGCTGCGCATTTCGCGCGTGAATGACCGAGAATGCAGAATGCTTTGACCAAGTTGATTTGTCAGAACAACCTCTAGTTGTAATTCTATATTAAAATTACTCAGCAAAAGAAGGGTTAAAAACAAACAAACAAAGAGGCGGGCGAAAATAAAAGACATTTTATAAATGTGCCTGAGAATATTACTTACATTAACAAAGGATAGAGTATCATATCTGCGGCGATTTTGAAAAAACGTATAAAATAAAATTCATGATGGCCACAAAATAAGGTAACCGGTCCATCGGTAAACTGGGATCACCCCTTCCGTTTCACGGAAGTACTTATTTGAATTTTCATGTGTTATGGAGATCTTATTAAGTTTTTGTAATTCGTTCTTTACTGTATTTTTGGATAACAAGCGTATGTAACTTCTTTCTTTGTTCCATTTCATTGTTTTGTTGTAGCCACCACGCGTTGAATTACACATGATGAATCACCTCAGTTTTTCTGATAACTGTATGTATTATTTCCTATCCATAAAAGTACACTGGGCTCTCTAAATAATGATTATCAAAACAATACTACATTAATAGTAACACATGGAGCTCCAATGGATTTACTGCGACAATCCGTGTTTACTTGACGATCCTTTTGTAAGTTCCATAATTTTTATTGTTTTGTTTTCATTTTCATCCTTGCTTAGTAAAGTAGTATCCAGCGTGTATAACGTTCAAACTCGAAGGCGTTTATTATTTAATAAATAAAACAGATAAATCTCAAAACAAATAAATTGTATTTTTATCGAACTTTACAGAGTTGATCCGAAATCCTTTCCTCCATAACAAGTATTTCTAGACGCTAGGTACAATAGTATGTTATATTTTTACAATTCCAAATTTGTTCAGTTCCTTTATTCATCTAACATGTTTCTCCTGATACAATAACAACAACACTAATACGAATAAGAAACTTGAAAAAGTCCCACAAGAGTTACACCTAATCCAGGAAATTTATCTTTGGCGTAAATTAGTTGCTCATCGTCATAATGGAGATTTTATACAATGTGATCTAGCTCCTGTGAAGTTAAAAAAAAAAAAAGACATCGCCTTCTAAATGTTGAGTATATTATATTAATTATCATTATCATTATCTTATACAAGCCATTATCTTTTAGTATGTGAAAGAGATTTGACTGTTTGAAGAATCCTTGGCATATTCCGATTTTCAGGAACATTCTTTTCTTTCTTTCTTTCTTTCATTCATTTGATATTTCATGTCATAATAGTTAAATTTTATTACAGTAAATTTATCCCATTTTGGTTAAGATAATAGCAAAAAAACCATACAAGCAATTAACTCACCTCTTGGCAAAATAATAGGGTTTTTAATCCAAGTTCTGTTTTCAAGAATACATGTCATTTTTAAGTTCAGAGTTCTGTAAAAATTTAATAAAATAATTTTAAATAGGCCATTTTTGGCCGCTCCTGTCAAAAAAAAGAGAACCAAGATCAATAAATGGTCTTCTTGAAGCAGTACTATTTTAAATAGGGTTATACTACTCGATAATTTAATATTCCCATTGTAATTTAGGATAATAGGGTAGTGATATCAAACTACCACGGATGTTCAGTTAAATTTCCAGAAGCTAAAATAGTCTGATTCAATTACATCACTGAAAAACGAAGTGCTCATCTTGTTTATTGCGTCCTAGCAAACTTTATTCATCAAATACAAACAAGTAGGTAAAAGAAGGGTTTTTTAGTGCTTCAACTATAAGTCCCAGCATAGCATAATATTATAATACAGCACTACGTCTGGTAACACAAAATGCTATGTACCAGATAGCGACTTTTTGATTATTGAGATTCTCTAAGGGTAGTTAGTAATGTTCTTTTAATTTAAAACTCATTTCAAATATTGTATGTTTTAGATGACACAGCTGATTTGTATATTTTATCCTTAAAAAGTGTTTAGCAGGATGTTTTATCGACCCAAAAAAGTATAAGAAATTGACAAAAAACAAAGATATTGTTTATTTGCGCGAGTGAATATTAGTGGAAGTGTTTAGGATTAAAGATATTTTTTATTAAAATAAAATTTTTCAGAGTCATCGGAGAAGTAGCCGGAGGTAAGAAAAATAAAATTTTCAGCGCCATTCCAAGAAAAACGCAAGTGCCGAAATTTTGCCGAAACCTCAATTTTGTTTTACCTAAGTCTTTCGGCATTCGGGCTATAATATTTGAATATGGTGATTTGTCTTTTCAGAAAACTGATATAGGAAAGGAATAGCTTCTTTTTATTGTTTACAGTACATGACGTAAAGAATATTATGCACAATGTGGATGTATCGTGATGCATGAAGAGATTTGTCTCTTTTTTTTTTTTAAAAAAAAAACCCCCCCATTTCTATCGAAATTGCTAATGCTGACCTGAAATTTAAGTAAACCGAGATTGATATGTATGTGAGGTAACTTCGTTTGAAAAAAAAAAATCGCCACCCATTTATCATCAATGTCCGGTTTTTTTCAATTTCCAACTATTAAGTGGATTTTACTTCTCGCAGATTTATTTATTTTTTTTGGAATGATAAAAACTGGAATTATTATTTCTACAAATTTAACCGATATTATTAATGGATGTATTGACTTAGCACGCTCAGCCATATTTCCTGCATATAATGCCTTTTATTATTAATCAAATTTGTTTTTATTAGTAAACTCAATTATTTACAATGAGTGTGATTGCGACATGATAAGGTTAGGGTCTCACAGAAATGCCTCTTATGACCATACGTATAAAAATAGTTAAACTCTATGCTATAGGGTTTAAGTCATTTATGCAGTGAACCGCAACGCCTTGTTTTCCAAAACAAGGTAAAATCAACTTGAATGGATTATATTTTTTCTATCATGATTTATGTAACGATACGCTTTTAGAATTATCTTCAAACCCTGCGAGTGGATCAAATTTTTATTTTTTTTTCTAAAAAGAAAGTGTGTCATTTTTAAATTAAATTGTCGCAAATCTGATATGGGAATAGCACATCATACATCTGAAGATTTCTATTATGTTCTACAACAATCAAACTCTATATGGAAAACTATTGTGTGACATTCAAAAAATAGACATAAATTTGACCACAAGTAACCCGTCAAAGGTGAACAATTGAGATACTTTATGATACTAGGCTATAAAGCTAAAGTATAAGGGGTGTCAGAACCGTCATTCTGGATATTATTCTATTATATTTGCTTCTTTATCTCCTTTTTGTATTTTTACATCACTTGCTTACAAATGAAAACCATCTCCTGCATGATGAAAAAGTTGAATTTTATGAGTCATAAGGAGAAATGAAAAAATAAGTTTTTTGAGATAACGGGATACTTTTACGATCCAAGTATATTCCAAATGTTTGTAAACAAGTAATATGCGTAAAAAGGAGCTGGAGAAGGGATAGATTCAGGAGAACATTTGAGAAGTTTATTCAATTAATAGTAGGCGTCAAAATGAGAGCCGATTTGCTGCAAACTGTGTATAGGTATTATACCTTGAAGACAGTTAGAAGCGACTGTATTAAATGTACAATGGATTCGTAAAATACAAATAAGCGTTCTTTTTTATTTATTTCTTTAAAAAAAAAACTATCGTTACCATTTAATCTGTTTCGTAAGACTTTTTCTGATATTAATGCTGAACTCATTGCTGTTAAGAAATACCTTCTAAAGTCCATCTTTGTTTTGTGATAAAAACAGTAGCTAAACAATTTTATTATAAAACAGGTAGTCTATTGACAGGCGCTTAAGCTCCAGAAATACAGCCCTTAGTTAGTCACCAGTTTAATCGTACGTCAGACTGCTATCATTTTAAAAATAAAGACATTTTTTGACACAAATCAAGATTATGGTGAGTAATTGCGTCTGGTTATTTTCAAAAGAATTCTTATAATCGACTCTCTTGATCACGATGATCATTTATTTATTTATTTATTTATTTAAAGGTGGGAACATAAAGTATAAGAAATAGAAATTCAAAGAGGTATGGGAAAGAGGCAAACAAAGGAGTATCTTATTGCGAGATTTAAAATTATGTTTTATTTTGATGTTTTATTCAATTATAATATATTTACATAATACATGTCATACGAATGAAAAGATGGAAACTAGGAGCAAATAGCCATGATGGATGAGAATATAAAAGCAGTGAAACATGAAATCAGTAGATACTTATACGATAAAGTCAATCCTTTTTAAACACCACTTTTTTACATTTGTGCTTAAAGTAATATTAACAGATAGCCCCCTCTTTTTTTTGGTATACTATTTTTGTAGTAAAGAATAAGAATATAAAATTTGCTTGCTTATATATAGTCATACTAAGGCAAACCTAATAATACCCACTATGTATTGGTCTATCCCAACATTATCAATTAAAACAAAATATATGCAAGACTAGCTACTTCACATAATTTGACTAAATATAGTGAGACAAGTTTCTAAATGTCTTCCATATTTGTCTAGCATGTTTTTAAAAATTAGGGAGGGGATCTTAGTAGCTTAATAAGAGAGAAACTGTTTATGTATAATTATATGATTTTTATTTATTTTTAAATACAAGATACTTTTATGGTAGGTTCATATTCTTTAAAAAAAAATAGATTGTTCTTAATTCATAAAGTAATTTATTTTATTTTTATTTTTTAGAAAAACACAAGAGTAAGGGGAATAACTTCAACTTTATTGAATATATAATACTGAATGGATTATGGCTCTATTTAATTCAGTTCTGTAACAGTGCTCTCGATGCTTGGAAAATAAAGCGGATCATTCAAATCTTTGGAGTTTTTTTTTTTTTTTTGAAGATTGAAAATGAATCCTTTGTTGATATTCATTTTTATTAGATAAAAACCATCTTTATTGTATATCATTCTTTGTAATTGAGGGTCTGGTTGTTAAAGAAAATTGATCTTAAAATGAAAAAGTAAACTCATTGGTTCAGAAAACTCATCTGAGCCTCCTAAAGATGTTGTAATTTTCAAAAGTCTCAATCATGCTATTTTATATATAAATCAACTAACCAAAATATATAATGAAAGATCTATGATTTATAAAACGGTTTAAATTATGTGGCAGTGTTGCCTCATTTAGCGCAATAGATATACATTTATTATAGATTCATGCATTGCTTCCGATTTTGACACTATGCAGCTATTCGGAATAAAATGAGCAGGACATACATCTTTGTTTAAGTTATATATATGCCATAGGTTTGAACTAAATCTAGACTCAACAGATACAACATAGTTATCGTCACCAAGTAATACGTTGGGTTTTATTTACTTTGTTCGAGCACTAACTGGATTAGCTCATCAGTGTAAACTATGTATCAAACTTTTTTATTATTAAAAATTGAATAGGATTGATTTACCATATTTGGTGTTCAAGAGATATAAAAAAGATATACTCAGTCAAATGGATTTAGCATATATATATTTATTCTAAAAAAATAATTTATTTCTATGTTTGTCATATCTCTTTTTTGTTCAACTTTAGCTTGCAATACGAAAAAGACACATGTTTAAAACAATCATAAATGTAAAGGTATATGGTAAAACATGGTATAATACTCATTAACTTTGAATACTATATGTACATTTTCGCTCTATTTTATAAAATACATTGATCCAATGAGCTTTGCTACTATAACTCCCCCATTTTTTTTTTTCAAAAAACCAAAAGGGCCACTATTTTACTTTTATAGCAATTCATTGCGTTAACCTCCGATTTAAAGAAGGCTGATATGTTTTTTTTCCCACATTTTGATTGGATTATTTTGCTCTCATAAAAATCAAAACACGCTATATTTTTCTTCTCTTTTTCCTTTCCCCATTTCTTTACCTTTTTTTTTAAGAAAAAAATCATGTCTGCTCAGATTCGGTCGCTTTCAAGTCGTCTTTCGCGTTTCGCACTATTTGAGTGTACAGCTGATTTATCCCATTTATGCGTTCACGAGCAAAATGCTTTGAAAAAGTTGGTGCAGGCAGGCAAGTATCTTGATCAGCTTTATATGAGACAGGCTTGGTCCGGCAATGAAGCTTTATCAAAGAAGTTGCATAGTGGAGGAAATAAAGAATTATGCACATTATTTGAAATGTATAAAGGTCCATGGGTAAGCCATTTTTATTTTATTTTTTTTAAAAAAAAGAGAGAAATAAACGTGAATCTCAATTGTCCTGTTTATGCAAAAATATAAAAGGCTCGCGAGGATGATAATGTTCCTTTTATTGACGGTGTACCTAATCGTCCTGAGGGAGGAAACTTTTATCCTGAAGATATGACCAAAGACGAGTTTGAAAAATGGGTATCATCTTTGCCTGAATCTGAACAAAAGAATGCCAAAAGTTACTATACCGTCATTCGTCGTACCAATGATAATGGATTTGAATCCGTTCCTTACTCTGTAGCCTATGCTGATCTTTTAAAACCAGCAGCAACTCACATCCGCGAAGCCGCAGAGGAATTGAAGAAGGTTGAGCTACAAACAAATGACGAAAAAGGTACACGTATTGAAGAATTCCTATTATCACGTGCTGCATCCTTCGAATCCAATGAGTATCTTGAATCTGAATTAGACTGGTTGCGTCTTGGTAAATTCAACAACTTGGAAATCACTGTTGGTCCTTATGAACAATACACTGACGCGCTTTTCACTTTGAAGAGCGCCTTTGAATTCTATATTCATGTACGCGATGAAGAATCTTCGCGCTTGTTGGAGAAGTTTTCTGACCTTCAGTTTGTTGAGGATCGTTTACCCATCCCCGATAAATATCGTAATAGTGATCTTATAGTGCCTCCTATCGTTGTAGTTAATCAACTTTATGCTGCTGGTGATGTTGCTGTAAGTGTATACATTTATTATTGTAAAGAGAGAGAGAGAGGGGGGGGGGGTTGAAAAAAATTGTGTGAGAATAAGTTAGTTCTTGTTTTTCTAAAGAATGTGTATTTATTCTAGGTTCCCATGACCGCCGCTTATAACCTTCCCAACGACGAAGAAGCTATCAAAAAGGGCGGTTCTAAACTTGTGCTTATTAAGAATGTGCAAGAAGGCAAGTTTGCCAATGTATTGGTCCCTATTGCCGAACAGGTATTAGCAGATGATCAACTCCAATATCTCACCAAGGATGCCTTTACTACCCACGTTTTGCTCCATGAATGTCTTCATAGTTGTGGACCACACCATACGCTAGCTGGCGACACTGTACGTTCCAAGCTTCAAGAATTCCACTCTGCGATGGAAGAGGCTAAGGCAGATATTGCTGCTTTATTTGCCACTGATTTGTTTATTGATCGTGGTACCATTGATAACGTCACCCAAAAGGAATTCTGGGTAACTTTCTTGGCGTCTGCATTTAGATCCATTCGATTTGGTATCCAAGAAGCCCATGGACTGGGACAGGCTGTCCAATTAAACTATCTTGTTGAGAAGGGGGGTTTTAGATGTGATCAAGAAACAAAGTTGTATAGTGTTGATTTCGAAAAGATTAGATCAGCTGTTTCTGATTTAACTCACGATATTCTGGTGCTTCAAGGAGATGGTGATAAGCAGGCGGTTGCTGATTTTGTAAAGAGATATGGTGTACTTCATAAAGATACAAAGGATGCTTTACAACGTATTGATGATGCAGGTATTCCTGTTGATATTCGCCCCAAATATCCTCTTGCAGAATAAATAAACAGTTGTACTTTTATACCGTATTGAATTATTGAGTTAAAAAAAAAAAACAGATCAAAAAATATTTTCTATTAAAGTTTTAAGGGGGACGAAAAAAAGATGAATAAAGGCGGGAAAAATAAATGAATCAAGTACAATCAAAAGTGACTGAGCATTCTTAACAATTTAATTTTTAATCCATTACGACTTTTATAATAAGAGAGAGGAAGTCAGTAAAGAATTTTTTTTTAGAAAGAGTGTCTTGAAAATGAAATTTCGATGCAGGCCAAAAAGAAGTAAATATAATAAAAGTTTCCGACTGTTTGCTTTTTTACTTTCTTTGTCTCTTATTGTACATAATGGATAGATTAAACGAGGTATTTTTCCTTCTTTTATTTAACAACATAAACCAACGTTATATATAGGTAAAGCCAAGATCATTGGATATATTTAGCACGCGCTATGAGAAGCTTTATACATTGGGAAAGGGGAATTTTGGAAAAGTGTATCTTGCTGAAGATCGGAAGCATGGAAAACAGGTACCAGAATCTTATTAAATAAATAAATGAGCACATATATTTATATTTTTATAAATATAAACAATCAAATCAATATTTATTCCATACCTTTAAAAGAAAATTGTCCTTTTTTATTTTATTTATTATTAGTATGCAGTAAAGGTGGTGGATAAAACAAAGTTTAAATCAGGAGAGCAAAAACAACATGCACAGCGAGAACAAACAATATGTGAGGCGTTTGCAAAGGGGTTAAAACATAAAAACATAGTTGATGTATATGATGTAATGACAGAAGATGGATCTACTCATATTGTCATGGAGTATATCGAAGGTGGGGAGCTGTTTGATAAGATCAAACAGTCCAAAGGTTTGGCAGAACCTACAGCTCGTAGGTGGTTTAAAGAGATAATTGAAGCTGTAGAATATATCCATGATGTGAGTGAAAGTTTTAATGGAAAGTAGATATAAGAGTAAATATAATTAACCTAATGATTTTTTTGAATATAGAATAACATTGTTCACAGAGATCTTAAACCTGAAAATGGTATAGAAAAAACGAAGGAGAGAAAACAATTACTGTATACTGAATTCATTTGCTTGTATGTTATAGTATTAATTGATAGAACACAACGTATTAAATTATGCGATTTCGGATTCGGAAACCTAGTTCAAGAACAGCACCAAGTACTAAGTACATATTGTGGAAGTCCATTCTATGCATCTCCTGAGATGGTAACAGCTACCCCATATAGAGGACCACCTGTCGATTTATGGAGCTGTGGAGTGATTTTGTATGCCATGCTAACAGGCTCATTACCATTCCAAAGCGACGAAATGCCACGGTTATTTCAAAAAATTAGCAAAGGAGCGTTTGCTATCCCACCCACTGTGACAAAAGACGCCGCAGATCTTATTAGAAGGTTGCTTTGTAAAGATCCAAGAGACCGAATCACTGCCAAAGAGTGTCTAACTCATCCTTGGCTATCACCAGCAGTGGCCTTGTCATCCCAGTCATCCGAGCTTACTCTGATATCATCGTCAAAAAAAAAGATCGAGCTGGATGGCTATTCATTACATTCCACCTTGAGAGAGTCGGCAGAGTATAATAATAAGAAGATATCATTTTTTACACGTTTGTTTGTAAAGAAGGCTAGAGTGGCGCCTTGTAATGAAACTATGTCAAAAAAAATGGAACAAGAGAAATTAGTGGCGGCAGCAACAGCCAAAAAGTTGGGCATGTTAAACCAATTTAAGGGTTTTTTCCATGCCTTATTCTCTAAAGAGGCTCGATTAAATGGTGCCTGATTTTTTTATTTTTTTATTATTAAATTATCATCTACTTTTTGTATTTTATTTATGAATAAACTACTTGAAAATTTGCTTTTTTACAATTTAATTAATGATTTATGAGAGTGTATTTTAATAATAATTTGTTAATTTTACTCAAAAGTTCTTATTGTTTAAAATAAAGCTAATATAGAAGCAGTTTTATTTATGATGATAATGTAATGTCACCTAAGAAAAAAAAAACTCTTTGTTGCATTACGTATGCCAATTTGGATCAAGTTCCTCTTTAAATTCTTCAGTTGAAAGCCAATGAAGTATAGTAGTTATATACATGCTCGTATTCTTCCCTTTTTGAGATTTTCAATTGCTGTTATTTTTTGTTTTAAATTACAAATATTTCTTTCTTTAATTTTATACAAGTATCCCGAATTAAGTATATGTAAATACTATTAGTGGCTGCCTGTTACTTTAGGCTGCTATTAACAAACTAGCTTGCATATCCCAATCAATAATGAACTCTTATATATTGCCTCATTATAATCATCATGGTGATATCACATAGCGAACACATTGTAAAGTGGATACCCCCAGTAAGACAAAAGAAGTGGGAGAAATAATTACTTCAAAACCCATTCTCTGATAAATGGACTAAACTGTATTAAAATAAAGCAAAGTATGTACCTGGCTATCTGCACATGAGATTGGCACCTAGTTCAAGGCTCGTTTATATATACTACTTTGTGAAGTCAGTATATAGCTTGTTTTTTTTTTTTTTTTTTTTTTTTTTTTTTTTTTTTTTTTTTACCCAAGACTATAGAATACCATTCATACACAAATATACAGAATTATAAATTAATAAGTCGTCCTTGCGGAGAAGTCATCGTTTTCCCTATTAGAAACTTCGACTAATTAGTTGATTTTAAGCAACTTATAGCTACAAAATTGCACAAAAATAAGTGAATAAAAAGTGTAATTCATTGTGCCAAAAACATACCTATTTGACTTATATTTTCTTCGATCAAAAACCGGAAGTGGACGGTAATCTACTGAAAAGATCTTGCTTAAACCAGCGAGTGATATGCTGTACGAACCGTTTTGGTCTCTGTTAATTGTAGTCATGTTTTTGGTAAGTCTTCTTGGACAGTTATCGCTAAAGTAAACAACGGCACTAGAAACCACTATCCATTTATCACCTCTTCTAATTATTTGATTTACAGTTGGTTCAAAGCAGGATGAGTAGGTAATTGTTGTATCGAATTCATCAACTACCAAAGTATGGTCATGTCGTACTGTAAAGACTGTAATCTTCTTCGCGTGTACCCTTTCAATCTGGTAGTGACACGGCTCCAATTTCCAATAAAGTTGATAACAATTGTTCCTGAATTTGTGCAAATTTGTTGGCGATATTGAGGATGTAGTTTTTGATGAAATGTGTTTGTCCTAACACTTCTGGTCACCGTCTCGTTATCCAATGTCTTCCTCCTTGGCCTCTTGTTTTTTCTGGCATCTGATTTTCGTTTTCTGGCTTGTTTAGTCATGAAATTCCCGTGATTGATTTGATTGGCTGTCAGTGTAAATGAGGTGCTCTGTCTTTTACCATAGTCATATTCATCATCAACGTGATTTTGTGCAGGCGACTGGAGCCTGTTGATGCTTTCAAACGAAGTCTGCGTACTCGAAGAGAATAATACAGCAGTAGATATAACACCGGGGACAATACCAGTAATAGCAACATATTTGTCTTGTTTAAAAATTTTTTCCCGCATTAAAGGCTTGATCAGTGGATCATATTTTGACTTCTGTTTGGGAAGGTAATACCTATATTCAGATCTCTGTTCTTTTATGTCTGCAGTAATTTCCATAATCCTGTCGTTGATAATAAAAGATTAAGCCGCGCTACTGATCCCCCTTTTCATATCTGTTCATCTTTATACACTTTTTAAAATGGCTGGTAAACGTGGTCAGACTTCTACTGTCACTGATCGTCAGTTGCGCTCCAAAAATAATAAAGTGAACACGAAAACAGCGAAAAAAAGCAACAATCGCTCAAGAGCTTGTTAAAGTATCAAATCCAAGCGCTGCTCAGTAATGTGCCACGTAATGCCCCGACTTTCACCAATGATGACTTTATGGCAATAGTGAGCGTTGTATCCGCCATTGACGAGGAGAGTATGTGTTCAAAAGCTGCCAAGCTTGACTCTGGCGACTAGCATGGATGGTGGCAGATACAACGAAGAAGGTGGTATGATGGTGACCGAAAAAGGAAACACGCTGATCACTGACATTCGATGGATGCCATTGTTTCCACCTTATTCCAACGCGCATTTGGGCAATCTTTTGGCTTTGGGGAAATCAAGCTTGGCCGCGATAGCACCACCAACCATTCCCTTTGCGTGGACACACTCAAGCTCTTTGCCTTATCGGGCGGCAGCATCTTGAAGCACAGTCACCCTATTCTCACTTTTCAAGTCAATGGTAAGGAGGAAAAGGTTGCTACTGTGATATTCGATGAATATACACATATTTAAAAAATAATGATAAGACAAAAACAAAGGAATTAATGAGATTAATGTAGCGTTTTTATTATATCAAAAAGAGAATGAGAAAAAGACTAAAGAACATCGACTATTGACTATTTAACCTATTTATATCTACAGCAATTACTCAGATGGTAAGGGTTGAGTTGATTAAACTCAACATTGGAACATATTTTGGGGGAACGTTTTGTGATGGATCATTCGATACTCTTGGTGATACCACTCTTAGGTTAGGACAGTGTCAGCGTATTTTGTAGCTCGCTGTCCCCATCGGATAGTTAATTATGATATAAAAATATCATAATTTCTGTGAGAGGTATCGCAAATATATTTCCTTGACAGAAATTAGCCTCATCACCCTGCCTGAGGCATTATCCTGTCTTCACTCATTCATCACACTGAAAAATCTCCGTACGTTATTGCACCTCACCCTTTTTTTTTTTGTATTGCGGTTACCAAGTCGACTCATCACCGCCTGCCGTTGCACCTGCCAGCCCGTCATCCTCCATAATTGCATACCCAACCGATACCTCAATCTTTTCTCCCTCTACAAGTCGTCATATCATACAATTATTCCACATGATTGACAATACCACCTCAAAGTCTCGTGACTGCAGCTGTCAAATACAAACGTATTTGAACAAAGTGGCATTTCTTTCTATTCCTAAAACGTACCAAGATTTTCTTCATCTCAAATTCAAAATCGTCTCACTACAAAATTTATCCGTCCTAGCAAAATAAGAGAACGTCTAAATGTCTAAAAGCGCCTATAGCCACATGGCTATTACCTACATTTTTTAAAAAAATTAAAATTTAGCACGAATTGTTTTTTTTTAGTGACCGCTCACATTCACTACGGATGTCGCCATTTGACGGAAACAACAGCTCACAAAAAAAAAAAAAAAAAGAAAAGAAAAATATAACAAGTATACAGTATTGCTTCTCTACTTAAACTTTACATATATAATCGTAAAAAGAAAAATCCTATGTTTTTAAAGGAAAAAATACCTAACAAGAAAGACATATTCATAACGCAAAAAAATAACTAGCTTTGATACATCACGTGCTGGCTAATAACGAAATCGGATACCCCACAATTTAATTGCTGTAATTTACATAATTTATTAATGATAAACGTTTCAAAACCCAAGTCTCCCCTTTTTTTTGATATTCCATATGTTGATTCCAAATAATTTACTCTTCCTTCAAGATGTTCTTTCTAATGAATCCAGATACTGTCTCAAAGACAACCAAAAGAATACCACCACTATTACAATAACAGTTAATAAGTTTTTGTCCCTGGCTCACCCCCTTTTTTGTTATATACAACAAAAAATAAACAAATAAGACTTACCCAGGACCTAATCTCAAGACCTTAGGTAAGAAACCTCTGTATAAGGAACGAACACTAAACGCAAGCAAGCGAGTTAATAAACCAATTCCAATAAAAAAAAAAGGGATGCTTTCTTGTACTTACCCCTCTTCCTTGGCAACGAGTGCTACTGAAGGCAAAGTCCAGTTGTATTTCTTGGGGCCAACACCGTTATAACTTTGAATACGTGTCTTTACAACATCGAAAGGTGTGTTGCAGAAAGTAGCAACCATACCACCGACGGTACCAGCAGCAAAGTTAGTGATACGCTGTTCGCTAGCATCCTGTGATGACACGTGTAAGTAAAGAAAAAAAGTCGGATCAATTTTTTTTTAAAAAAAAATAAAAAAAAATAGTGTTCGAATTTACCTTGGCCTTTGGCATAAGTTCCTTGACCTTAAAGATCAAACCAAAGTAAGCACCATTCCAAACAGCATGACGCCACATAGTAGCTTCCAAACCGTTGAACAAAGCTTTGGAACCTTCAGCAGCAATGATCTTTTTAAAGGTATCAGCGGTACCATTGTATTTACCAAGCTATTTTACCAAAAAGATTTATATATATATATATATTAGGTACACGCACAACAACAATAGCAAAAATAAAAAAAAAGTTTTACAAATATACTTACATTAGCCTTGTCCTGCATTCTAACCTTGACCAATTCGAAAGGTACAATCAAGAAAGCTTCAGTAATACCAGCACTTACACCAGTCAAGATGGACAAACCCTGGGTAACCTTTTCAAATCCAAGTACCTTCTTGTAAAGGACGGTATATTGTTCATTGGCAGCGAACTTTGTAGCACGCTTGGGTGCTTCTACCAAGATAGGTGGTAAGATACCACGGTAAAGAGAACCGGCACTATTATTATTATATAAAAAAAAAAGAAACGCAGTGTAAATATGATTTGCTTATTATTTATGACTCACACAATCCCTTTTTTTTTTCTCGCTTCTTTCTCTTCTTCCAATCGGTCATTATAATTTTTATTTTTTTTTCTTACCCTTCGGTTTTAATCATGTTGGTAATGGTACCGACGATACCAGTGCTGGCACCAGTACTAATTTGAGCTCTGGTCTTGACAACTATTTTTTTTTTTTTAAAAAAAAAAAAAAGACGTGGATAATTTAGTTTAAGATGTAGCGAAAAAGGACCACCTATAAAAACGCCATTCAACTTTACCATCCAAAGGATACATCACCAAGATTTCAGATACACCAGCAATAGCACCAGCCAAGAACTGGTAACCGAAGGGAAGGGCTAAAGAAAGAATATATCAATATCCCAAGTTTTATCATTGTCTTTAAGTATATAGACTATTTACGCTTCTGTTGGGTGTTTGACATATTTTATTATTGATTTAAAAAAAAATCGAGAAAGGAGAAGGAGAGAGAGAAAATACAATCTACTTTTTCTAAACCTTAAAGCGTATAAATATGCTTCTGGATATTAAATTTAAACAGTCCGCTTTAAATGACGTCGACCATCTTCTGCCACTCTGCTCTCTCGAAGAAACAGAGATCACCATTCACACGTTTTGTTACATGCGTCCGTGCGAATTATCCTTTTCTCTGTTGCACCTGAGTAATAGTGAACTGTAAGGTAGAAAAGATTTGACGCGTCGATACCCGCTTATTTGATTCAATAATGATTATATTTCCTTTATTAAAAAACATCACATCTTTATATATATATATGGAACTTTTTAATAATAATAAGAGATTTATATAAAAACTAAAATGATCTTTAATAAAAAAAAGTTATCTATAAACGAATAAACAAATATCAACAAAAAAACAAAAGGCTTTTCATTTTTCACAACCATCTACTTAATTAGGGTTATTTTGATTATCATTTTCTTACTCATAAGCTTGACCTATCCGCTCATTTCATTGGCTATTATCAATAATCATCATTTACTATTTTGGGATCAAGAGAAAAGGATATGGGTATGTTCCTATTTTGTTATTAAAGACAAGTTAGTCTCGTTTGTATAACTAAAAAAAAAAGTCCAGTTGCTTTTTTTTTTGTATAAAGATTTAAAAAGAATAGCATCATGTTTAGTCGTATAATATGGGAAAATGTTGAAGCATGCTATGAAATAAACGAAAAGTAAAAATGTCCTTTTTTTCCCGAACATTTATTTTTTTGTAAAGAAAAAAGGGGGAGTCTCTTTTTAAAACCCCACAACATCTTTTGTTCTTCTGTGTGGCAGGGTCCAATGATAAAGATCAGTGATAAGATAAAGAATAGCAAATAGGAGAGTTTTCCTTTTTATATATAAAAGTTATAAAAAAAGGAGGGTATTTTTGTATTTCTCTTTAAAAAAGGGAGGAAAAGATAAGATGATGAAAGATAACATGAATGAGACCAATCATCAATTTTAAACTTTAATTTTTTCGAAATAAAGTAAATGAGATTGATATCAGCAAGATGGTGTCTCATTTTGGTATCTCAATTGTACAAAAAAAAAAAACCATGTTATTAAAGTTATTTGCATGCAAGATTACGAAAACAAATGGCCCTTATGTAATGCAAAACGATGGAAAAAAGGGTAAACTATGGACATGGCAAAAAACTCCGGTCATAAAGCCTGTACACCTTTTTTACTATCAATAAAATATATAAGAAGAGATTAAATAACCACTTTTTTCTTTTCTCTTTTTATCATTGTTATTGAAAAGGTGAAAACTAAAAGTTAATAAAACATACAACTTGACAGAGGCATTTCTACGCTCTTGAACACTCCAATAGTTCAGTTTATTTACCGCTTGCATAAACCACTGTTAATTCAGCTTAGCCATTAGAATCAATGAAGCTAAGCTTTACATCAATTGATAAAAGTGTGATAATCTATTATTAAAAGTCCTGAGAATACACTTTTTATTCCTTTGTATTAAAAAGTGTGACGGGAACTCAAAAAGGGTTTCATTTTCCCACACTGAAATGGAATTTCTGTAATTTATCTTGTAAAATCAAGCAAGTGTCTATACTTTGACTGACACTTTGTACGCTAAAAAAGGCACTCGTTTTAAAAGCACCTTTTTACTCAAAAAAATTAAAAAAAAACTGGGAAAAATTGGTCACGCGACTTGATTTTTTTTTTCTTTCAAAAAAAAAGCGTATTTTCAACACTCTCTTTTTCTTTCAAAAAAAAAAAAAAAAGCAAATCATGGCTCAACCAGATGAAAGAATAAGTTATTTCACTTCTTTATGTGAGCAACTCTATAATCCAAAAAGTAGCGATGGAAGCATTCAAAATATCCTGGAGCAGAGTTTTCCCATCTTCTCCAGCAGTAGTACAGCAACTTCGACTATGGATGATAATATACCCTTTTCTTTTACAATCGCAACGCCAACAGACACTGCCAGTGCCTTGCGTATTCTATTGGAAACCTCGCCAAGTCCTTATGTACAAATGTTTTGTTTTTCTCGTTTAAAACAGTTGGTCTTGGCTCAGTTTACAGTGTTTGAAAGAGAGACACAAATACAACTTCGTAAAGTTCTGATATTAGAATAGACGCGACATTGGAAAACACAAACAAAAAAAAAAAAAAAAACTAATATTTTTATTTTTATTTTTAAGGTACATTTTTATTGGAATATGCATATCTTCATCCTGATTTACAGCCCTTTGTTATGATACAATTGGCAGGTGTGTTTACATTGGTGACTCGGTTGGGTTGGGTTGATCTAGAAGAATATCAAAATGTGTATAAAGACATGGATCAATTCTTAAAGGTTTTTCTTTTAATGATAATGATCATAGTATCGAAAACATAAAACTAAGAGTGGATTTATTACATTAGACTTCTGCTGAGCATAGAATAGTGGGATTACAAATATTAGGTGTGCTTATACAGGATATGAACACTTCAACAATACCAAAATACGCTGCAAAGTTTAGAAAAGCAGGTAATAATGACTCTTTCATAATATTTATTTATTTACTCTCTTTTAGCGGCCGGTCTTCGAGATTCACAATTATTACCTATCTTTAATGACGTATATACCATTTTAAACAATTTACTTGTACAAAACATGCATTTCGATAAACCCGATCAAGAAAATAGAACAAAAGATGCCACATTGAATTTGATTTTACGTTGTCTATCCTATGATTTTGCAGGAACAAGTACAGATGAAGCGGGTGAAGACACTGGTGTTGTACAGGTAAAAAAAACAAAAAACAAAAAAGGGGTGTATTCATCTTTATCTTACAAAAAAAAAGGTACCACTTGCCTGGAGAAACATTTACGAAAATGAAGATTTTCTTTCCACCTTTTTCAAATGCTATCACAGTTTCAACCCTCCACAGGCCACCAAAGTCATGGAATGCCTCGTCCAGCTCGGTTCGACCCGCAAGGCCCTCTTCTCAAACGAGCAGGCACGCACGCAATATATCGCAAAGATGATGCAAGGTATCCAAGAGATCATCTTGAGCTCCATGCACATGTCCGACTCGGACTGTTTCAATCATTTTTGTCGATTGTTGCAACGTTTTCGGGTACTCTTGGCCACGCCTATGGAGACACATATGGAATGGATGACCTTGATTGCCCAGTTTACACAGAGTGCGTTTGAGTCGTGCTGGACACCATGTTTTTATTTATTGTCGTTTTGGTCCAAGATTGTACAGAATATGCAGTATTTGCAGCAGTTGGAACCAGAGGTGGTGGTGAAATTGGAAGAGATTACGGCGGGGTTGACAGGGACGTTTATATCGAATTATGTAGAGAGAGTACCGATCATGATTGAAGACATGTTGGATGGTAAGATGGAGAGGAAAGATACACACACACACAGAGAGAGAGAGAAGGTTTTATATATAATTGTATATATTAGATCCTTTGGATGATGAGGAATCATTGCTTGAATCATTAAACATGTTGGGACAGATTGCACGCTGCAAATACGAAAAATCATGCGCATCCCTTGTTGACATATTTGATCCAATTGCAAACCATTACCAGGAATTGATTCATCAGGCCAATGAAAATGTATTAAAGGAAGCATTTCCATTGTTTGAGGCAAGGTTTGCATGGCTTGTCTATGTCATGGCGGTATTTATTGGAAATAGACCAGTAAGTTTTTTTTTTATATATATAGATCAAAAAAGGAAATACCACTGAAAGAAAACAATTTTTGTTTGGTTTTTAGCCCTATCTTAATTCAGATGAGTGTGATGCTGCTGATGGCACATTGATCACCAAAGTCATTCAACTTTTAGAGATCAATCAAAGTTTACAACAACACAGTTCCTTGTTCCTTTCTGAAAAGATGGATGCAAGTATTGTTTACTTCTTTTCTCAATTTAGAAGGTCTTATTTAGGCGAGCCCAACGCAGATGCGGTTTATAATAAACCAAATGAGGTATTTGGTATCGAGGGACAAACAGATATGTTGAATTTAATGATGCGTAAAATGTAAGTTGTGTCGCTCTCTTTCTATGAGATGGAAATCACTGAAAAAGCAAAAAATTATAGTATTACCAATCTTCAATGCTGGGGAGAAAGTGTCATGGTGATCAAACGATCCCTTGAGCTCTTTGATGACCTGGCCAGTGGTTACAGCGCATTACGCAACATTCGCAAGATCGAAAGTACCCAAATGATTATGCAAAACCATCTCTCCCATGAATTTAGTCTCTTTAGTAGTGATAGACATCGAAAGAGTCGCGTTTTGTATTATCAGATTCTGTGCAAGATTCTGTTTGCAGATGAGGATGACTGTGAATCTGAATTTAATGACTTTATGAAACCCTTCGAGTTGAGGCTACATAATTTAAATGCACTCGATAGCATTGAAGAATTCCAGCAATCGCAGCGTGCCCTCTTGGATGTCTTTAGAGATCTTAGAGCCTTCATTCAACCCATCCAAACACGTCGCCACTACCAAATGTTCTTAAAATGGTTCTATCCAACCTATATGTCTGTCTTGAAACGGGGGCTCGAGGCATTGTCACCTCATCCAGAGGCGGTGATTTTACTAAAATTCTTTGGGGAATTTATACACAACAAAAACCAACGATTGAATTTGGATGTATCGTCTCCCCAAGGTGTGCTTTTGTTCCGTGATGCTAGTCAAATCATAAATACGTTTGGTAAAAAATAAAATGGGGGTTTTTTCGTTATATATGTATGTTAATCAATTTCTGAACTTCTAGGTCAACGCGTGGTCAATTTGCATATTACAGATGAAAACCAGAAATACCCTTCAAAGTAAGTGCATCTGGTTGAAAAAAAAAAAATAAGATCCTTGCTTATTTTTTTTTTCTATATCTATATGTATACATATAGATATAAAGGAATAGCAGCATGTTTTAATATATTGGCACGTTGCCTCGGCGGAAAATACATTAATTTCGGTGTATTCTGGTTATATCAAGATAAAGCAATAGAAGCTGCATTTAATATGATGTTTCAATTCATGCTCAACATACCATTGGATGATATGATGGTAAAATACCCCCCCCCCTTCTTTTAAGCATATCACACAACTAAAAAACAATAGCATTTTCCAAAATTGTCTAGGGCCTATTTTATGATGCTGGATGAATTCTCAGTAGAGCAAATGATGTTCACCTCCATGATGCCCAACGAAGCCTTCCTCTATATCTTGGAGGGCTGTGAACTAGGTTTTGCCGTTCCTAACAGCTGGATTCGCACCAACAGCTGCAATGTCATCAATAACATGTGTACATTTGTCATCCAAGAAAATCTAAAAAAGACCAACAAGCGAGCATGGTTCCTGAATTACCTCCATCCTCATGTATTGGATCCATTGTTGTCAACTCTATTTGGGTTGATCTTGTTTGATGATAATAATGATCAGTGGCAGCTGTCAAGACCCCTTTATACGCTTGTGTTACTTGAGCGTGATGTGAGTTTTTTTTTTTTTTTTTATAAATTCACATGACTTTTGCTGATTTTTTTTTTAAAGTTTGCCTCTAAATACACAAACCAAGTGATACTGCAACAGTTACCGGAACGCCGAGAGTTTGTAACCAAGGTGAGTTTAGTCATGTCAATAGCCACGTGGTCCCGTGTATGAACTTTAATTTTTTTTTTTTTTTTTTTTTTGTCTATATTACATAATTTTTTATGTATGTTTATTATTTTAATAAGGTATTAAATAATTTAATGGAAGGAAGTGGCTGGACATTAAGTACAAAAGACAGAGAAAAGTTCTCTCAGCAAGTATCCACTTTAAAAAGAGAATTGAATAATAATCAAATTGTATTGGTGGCAATATAATATATATGTACAAATAATAGTAATAAAAAAAAAAAAAATTCAGGATGATACAGGAATGCTATTACCATCATGATCTATTCTTCTGGACTTTTTCTTTTCATGTTCTTCTTCTTCATCTGTTGTTGGGTAGTCCATTCTTTTTACATAGCTCTTTTGTGACATGCTCATGAGGGTGTCGGCTGCACTGTTTTCAACAGGACTTGAGTGGCGCACCGGTGGTAATTGAGAAGGTTGCTTTTCAGAATCGTAAAGTATCGATGTTCTTCTTAAAGGCTCATCAAACGCTTGTCTTGGACTGTTGTTGTTAAATCGGGGTGATGGTTTACCATGATGTGATGGGATGGGTGATCTCATAACAGGTATTTTACGTTGATGGAAAGCAGGTGAGGGACTTGCTCTGATATCTGCAATGTTTGTGTCGGTAGGATGGTGGAAAGGTGGTTCAGACGCCTGTTGTTGTTGTTGATGTGGGGCTGAAGAAGAAGTGGGCATTGGAAGATCACGAGGCAATGTATTATTATTATTTTCCAGTGGCTTTAAATTCTATATACATATAACAAATTAGAACATGTGCGCAACCCTTGCTTGTGATGATAAAATAAAAAATAACAAACAAATAAACAATAAACAAATAAACAATGCATATGTACATATATATATAAATAAATAAATAGAATAATGATGTTGAACTTACCAATCTTTGATCATGATTTCTACGAGAAGGAGGCGACGAGGAAGATTCCTGTGGACCAGACATTAAAGGAGGGAGAGGAGGATAAGCATTATTCGTAGGGGCATTTTGATATTGATAGGGATTATTCACATCTTGAGGGACGGGTGTACTGATGGGAGTACTATATATTAAAAAAAAAAAAAGATTAAAATTCAGTTTCATTGTGGTCCCCCCCATTCTCTCTCTCTCTCTTTCTCTTTGTTTCAAATCAGTCCCCCCCTCGCTTACTTTGAAGAAGGATTTGAAGATTGTCTCAACAATTCCAACCGTTGTCTAATATGAGGATTAGAGGGATCCAATTCGCTTGCCCTTTGGTAAGCATCCAGAGCATCCTGTGTCTGATTATTACATGATTCGTACAAGGTGCCCAAATCATACCAGACCTCACTAATATAAGGGTTTAAACGTATCGCTCTACTATAAGCATCCAAGGCATCCCTATACTGATTGATCTGATAATAAAGCACACCAATCGAGCACCAAAAGGTGGGGTTTCTTGTATCCCGATAGACCGCCTGTTGATAGGCCTCATAGGCCTTGTTGTAGTTCTGTTCGACCATATAGCATCTTCCCAGCAGGTACCATGATTGGGCGTCGTTGCTATCGGCCTTTAACGAGCGTGTCAGGATCTGAATTGCGGTAGCCTGGTTGGAAAATGACGTGTTTTGTTGATGGAAGAGCCATCCTAATTGTTGGAGGACCTTGGAATGATCGGGGTTCTCCGTGAGTACTCGTTCATAGGCTTCTTTGGCCAATTCGTATTCCTTTTGCTGTTCGTAGACGTGACCGGTTTGAAACCAAATGTCGACTTCGGTTAATGGACGTGGTGGATTATGTAAGATGTAGCGAAAGCACTATATGTGTGTTGTTGAGCAAATGGTTATTGTTTATTGTTTATTGTTTATTTTTATTTTTACCTGTAGACTTAGATCGTATTTTTGTTGTTGTTTATAAATAATCCCTAATCTAAAATAAATTTCGTTTGCCTTTTCAAAGTTTGCATCCATTTTCATCACTGCAGAAAATGCCTCCTCTGCATGCTCAATAGAACCATAACGATCATACAGAATACCAATGCCATACCAAAGCTTGGGATCTTTTGGATTCTGCAGATGGTAAAGTGCTTGCTGATAGGCGTGATAGGCTTCTTGTAGGTTATCCATCATCAGGTAACAGTGTCCTAATGCACTCCAGCTCTCTCCATTGTTTTCCTGTAATGCCAAGATTCGTTTAAAATATTCTACCGCCTTTATTTGTTTATTAGCTGCTGCTGATGAATTTTTTTTACATATATATATATATATGTTTACCTTGTTGAATTGTTCTCGGCCTCTACATAAAGAAGCAATGCTTGAAAGAGCTTTAATTGAATAAGGATTGTGTCTTAAAGCAGATTCATATGAATTCATTGCCCTTTCCCAATCCGTCATCATCTCCGCTAAATTACCTATTTTTATTATTATTAAAATATATTTTTATATCAGTTGTGTGTTTTTTTAATTATATATGTTCTATTTTTTTTTTTGAATCTAAAAAAAAATGATTATTTTTTATTTCCTTTTTTAGACGATTCAGAACTAAACCTAATTTGGAAAAACAAACGGGTTGTGATACAAAAAAGCGGGTTGCACACAACCCCTAGGTTTCTCGCTCCGTCATAGTGTATACATAGAATATATGTATATAAGAAAAATAAAAAATAATCATATAAAATTGTAAAAAGATATACTTTACCAAGCGTCAACCATGCTTGTTCATTTACTGAACTTATTTTTTGTATAATGTTGGGTTCCTGTTGTGCCGTCATTTGACTTGCTTGCTTGCTGCTGAATGTTCTTGTTTTTGGTTATATATTAGATGTTCAAGATGAGAGTTAATGGAGAGAAAAGGAAGAAAGAGGAGAAAAAAAAGAAAAAAAAAAAAAAAAAATAAAAAAAAAACTTATCTTTGCCCCTCCCCCTCCTCCCCCCCCCCCCCCTCCTCCTTTCCCCCCCCAAGAAAAAAAAAAAAAAACGGATTTGCAAAAACTTTCTTTTTTTTTCCCCCTTTTTGAACAGGCGTTGCTTTTTTTTTTTAAAAAAAAAAAACCTTTTTCGTCGTCATTTTCTTTTCTGTAATCGACGTGACAAAACACGTGATTATCAAAGAGAGACTTTTTCCTTGTCCCTTTAGTGTTATTTTTTTTTCTTTTCTTTGCTGAATATAAACAAGATGAATTCCTTAAAATCAGTTGTTGCTAATGTACCATCTTTAACAAAGGCACTTGTAACAACACTTGTTTGTACATCACTTGCTTCTTACATTTATATTTATCGCTTGGAAATCAATGCAGAGCCTGATCATCCAGCAACTCCAGTGTGTCCGTTTATTGGTCTTTTGCCCGGATTGTAAGCAAAAGCGTATCAAGTAGATAAAGCCAATATCTAAAGCCCCTTTTTGTTTAGTGCATTTTATACACCTTGGACTTTTCTAACAGCTGCCTTTTATGAAGATAACATATTCACTGTAATATATAGAGATAATATCTTATCAAACATGACAAATCTAACACAATAGCAAACAAACATAGCTTCTAGGAAGTGTCCTTGTATTATTATTTTGTGGAAAATACTTGGAACGCGCTTGGGGATCCAAAGAATTATTAAAGTTTGTTGTCATCACTGCGGTTTTATCGAATGTTGTTACTTGGATTGGTATCCTTATTTCCTTTTATATATCACAAGATGATAAATTCCTGTAAGTTTTTTTTTCTTGGGGATAAAGTTTTTTTTTTTTAAAAAAAGATACCTTCTCTCTCGTTTTAAATAGTTATAGCACTCAGATCAATGGCATGTCGGGTGTGTTTTCTGCCTTTTTGGTAGCATTTAAACACCTTGTTCCTGAACATCGTATTGCTATTTCAGGTGGTATGATTTCTATTCGTGTCAAGGTAAAGAAGGAAGGAAATGGTGTGTGTGCACACATAGATTGACACTTTTATTGATTATTAGAACTTGCTGGGTGTTGCAACATTGATCAGTATTATCAGCCTTGTATTATTCCAAGCCATTGTCTTTTATAATCTTGTGAATATTGGTTGGGTGATTGGATGGGTTTATATTCGTTTCTTCAAGTATCAGGATGGTATTCAAGGTGATCGTAGTGAGGCATTTGCTATTGTTACCTTTTTCCCTGAATTTTTACAGTAAGTGTATACATCTTGTCATTGATATAGTTGTGTGGTTTTAACTTACTTTTTTCTTGTAATAGTCCTATTATTGGTTTTATTTCCAACCATGTATATGGTTTCCTTTGTAAGATTAAGCTTTGTAAGCCTGGACCACGTCCTTATCATGATTTAGAGCTTGGTAGTACTGCACCGGTGCCTGGATCTGCTCGTGCTGAAGCAGAAAGAAGAAGGTAATACTAAATTGAGAGAGATAAGTAGAGGATACTAAAGATAGTGTGATGATATATGTTAGAGCATTGGCATTAAAAGCATTAGATATGAGATTATCAAAAACACCAAATTCTCCCGCAAACGCAGCCGAATCATCATCTCGATTAGAAAACGATTCGTCTGTTCTCTTTGATGCAGATGCAAATACCACAAGTGCTGAAACCGATGAGCCTTTGTCTAATAAGCAGTAACTTTGTATAAAAACTCTTTGTGTATTAATCAAAAAAAAAAGAAAACCTTAATATATATCAAGTTGATAATAATAATATGATTTTTGACAGCATCTTTGCTTTATTAATAATAATATTGATATGAAAAATAGGGGGAAAGTTTTTTATTTTATTTGTAAATAAATAAATGAACAAGGAGATATTACTTTTGATATTAATAGTAAAGGTGCTATGCAAGATATAAAGAAGCACAGACGTAATGTATCTTTACTACATACTTTATTTTTAACTGGACGCAACTTATCATGGCATAATAAAAAGAAGTATATATTTATTCATGTGATGCATATTTAAAGAAGAATGGACCTGACAAAATCTAATATTTCCATAAAAGGCAATTTCTTAATATCCTGCCTTTTTTTTATTATTTCCTTGGTTGATGAAAAATAGGATTGCTCATGCTATTAATAACTAAACAACAAATGATCAATTCATATTAAAAAAAAAAATAGTTTAGTCTGAAATGCAGCAAGCAAGGCTTGATATGGAAATGATAAAAAAAAAAAAGAGTGGGAATAATGCCTTTTAATTGCTTTTAAACCAAAAGCCTGGGTTCATCCCCTTTTTCTCTTTTTCTTCGTTGTTAGTAAACAATAAAGCATGCCCCCCCTTTTCTCACTTCTCCATAATACCTTTCTTTTTTACATTTTTTTTTTACTAAAGACAGGATCTTTTTTTTTTTTTTTAATAATAACAATAAATGATTTGTCATTATCATGTCATTAGTAATTCATGTAGTATCATTCCTTTTTTATGAATTGATCATGCTACCGTCTTCTTTCATGTTTAGCTACTTTTGCATCTCGTCGTAGAACATTCTTTTTCCTTTATAGAAATTGAGAAGAATCTATTGCCGATCTCCTGTATTTCTATATTTGGGTCTAGTGTGTTATATGTTTTTTATAAATGTATATTAAAAAAAAATACTTTTATATGTTGAATGAGTGTCTCTAATATGTGTCTTTTATTTTTACTGATAAAAATAAGGAAATAAGGTCCACATTATTTGAATTTAATTATGAAACGGATTTATTATTTTTTTAATTTGGACTGGGTTTCAGGGGTTGCTATATATTGTTTTATTAGCCATCTTTGATAGAACGATAGATGTGCTAATAAAGAAAATATAAATTCAAGATAAGTATAATTCAGAATATGGGCTATTTGATCTGCATTTTTTCGGTGGTTGAATTGAGATATAATCTTGTCAGAAATAAAGAAAATCTTTGAATATACTCCACTTTGCAACTGTAAATAATGATGTATTTGAACGATACTAGCCTACTTGTTTAACTTGTATTTAATAGCGCTTACAATTTATCAACAAGTCTCTTGAATAGTATAATAAAATATACAGGATCATTGAGTTGCCGATGCTCTCTCATCCGTTCTCCAAATCACAACAACCTTGAAGTGGTTATACTGGAAACTGCATTTCACTATGGCAATTCAGATAAAACAAAGTATTCCATGGACAATCTCAAGGGTATGTTTAGACTACTCTCTACATGATAAAGCCCGTTGTAGATACCTACCGTTATGACAACTACATTAGATTTCAAGCTTCATTTTATCCAAGCATACAATTCGAAACTTTATGTCTGGTTATTATCCCTTAGCCCCTCCAACGGACTCTGTATTACTTATTTGAAGACAAAGGTGCTCATCCGATTCAAATTTGACAAGAAAAAAAAATGATTATTTCATTTCATTTCGTCTATGATTTCGTTCCATTTCAAGCTGTCAGTAACGATGTTTTAATACCTTAAAGAAAGAACATGAAGAAGCATGTAAAGTATATAGATATAATAAGGACGGCATGCCCACCAGTCTCGATGCCATTGTAAACCCAAGTACTGTACGAATCTCGGGTCTTCAAAAAGGAGCAAACAGGAATTACCACATTAAAACCTGGAAGTCATTAGGTCAAACTCATTTGTAAAAGTTTAGTTTGATTAGTTTAAATAACAAAAAAGTAAACTAATGTATGATATGAGACTTGGTTGCTTGGGAAAAAAAAGAAACAAGTATAGGTTTTATTATAAGCCAATCAGTTTATACTTTCTTGTTTTAAATGCATGATGGATATTGCTAGAATGTAAAGGTGTTTCCATATATCAGAGAGAGAGAGAGAGAGAGAGAGAGAGAGAGAGAAGCTGTTTAATGAAAGTTGTAGTATTTGCAGGAGAGATAAGTGAAGTTTTGATTGACAGACTATCAAAATCTTCAAAAAAGACCATTGCTGCAAACTCATACTTTAATGTCTTTATATTATTCTTTTAAAAGAGCCTCTTTATTATCCATGTATAGTAAATAACTTTATTAGATCCAAGATGATCGTGTACAAGTTTATTTTTCACGTAATAAAAACACACTAAAAGTTCTTTTCCAAAAAAGAACAAGTAAACAGAAACATTACCTTTTTTTTGTATTAATAGAATCCCATTTGCTCATTAACAACACCTGCAAATAGCTCACTATTTGGATCAGGAAATGGAGTCAACGTAGCCTTTTTTATATTCTGTAGTGTATTCATCAAATTACTAAATAACAATGCATCTTAATAATGATATTCAAGAAAAAACGAATAGACTTTTACCTTGGTTCACTACAAATAGCATAATTTCTCTTTTCCATAGCACTTGCCAATTCATACTGGTGATTATCCATCAATGTCATATTTACCACGACAATAAGCTTCTTGTTCTTTAGTCTTAAAGCTTGTAATATTGTTCCTGCACCTATTAAAACACCATCAATATACACGCTATTTATTATTACTATAATTGACCACATTTTACCTGCATGGCTTATAATGATATCTGCCTTCTTCATATCCTCTTCGATATTAGGTTTGTATTTATATCCATTCATATCAATAACAGGCCCGTTGTATGCTTGCATATTTTTATTGAAAATAGACTCTGAGGAACCATATTGATAGGTGACCTTGGTTATTCCAAGTGCCTTTAAGCTACTTAAAAACTCTGTTGCTGTTGTTGTTTCAATAAGCTGGTCGAAGCCAGTTGATCCCACAGTAATAAACAGTGACATTGTGGAAGAAGAAGAAGTAAAAACAAAAAGTGTATTTCAATATATAAAATCAAGACAAAAACTCCGATTGACAAATGAAATCGATGCACGCGTAGTTGTTTTTAATTATTAGTACCGTCTCCTATTTTTTTTTTTGTTTTCTGTTTGTTTTGTCTTGTTTTTTTTAATATTGTATCAAAGCAATGAGGCATTCCCTTATCACTCTTTTTGTTCTTTCGACTATTTTGGCTTTGGCCAATGCCATTAAATTCGACTTGTTTGCAGTTGCAAGTGACCGTTCAAGAGAAGGTACAAAGTGTCTTACTCAATATGTTGCAAAGGGCACAATGGTCCTTGCTACTGTTAATGTTGGTGAAGGTTATAACCAACGCGTAGAACTCGAAGTAAGTTACTTACTTTTTTTTTTTTTTTTTTAAAAAAAAAAAAATCCACGTTCTGTCTTTGTGAGCTAATACTCTCTCTCTTGAACAACAACAAAAACTAGATTACTGATGATAATGAAGAACGCCAGAATATCTATGCACAGAAACATGATGTATCCGGTGAACTTCGTAATGCCTTCAAAACAACTGCTGATGGTGAAATCATGGTTTGCTTTACCAACATTCTTGATGATGGTAAGTTTATTAGAGAGAGAAAAAAAATAGGAAGGCAAATGATAATAACGCCACTGTCCTCTCGTTATTAGGATTCAAGGAAGCCTCTCAATATAAGCGTACTATTGAATTACAGTTCAGCGTTGGTGCTGAAACTGAGGATTTCAAGAAAATAGCTGAAGCCGAAAAGCTCAGCCCACTTGATTTGGAACTTCGCAAGTTGGAAACCGTTGTTAAGGAAATCATTGAAGAAATGAATTATTTAAAGCGTCGTGAAGCCAGATTAAGAGATACAAATGGTATTTATTATTATTTTAAAAGAGAGGAGGTATTAAACTTTTGCTATGTTTAGAATCCACCAATGACCGTGTCAAATGGTTCAGTACATTGTCTTTATTCACTCTCTTTGGTCTTGGTACTTGGCAGATCTTATACTTGCGTCGTTTCTTTAAGAGAAAGAGATTGATTGATTAAATAATAGTATAAACAAACAAAAAAAAAATGTGTATTTTCATTTCATGGTAAAAAAAAAAAAGGAAACATTTATATAAATATCATGCAATTTCATTTATTATTATTATTACTGTTCTTGTTTGTTAAAATCATTGCAAGAAGCCAATATGGCTTCACCACCTTTTTTAAAGTCATCAAGATCATTATAAACCTGACCACATAAGCGAACCCACCATTTACCATTAGTCTTGTAAGGAGTAGCCATCATATGATGAGTGAAGACAAACTCTTTCAAGAGAAACTTGCTTACTTCTCCATCTGAGCTTGACTTTTGTTTGATGGGTAATTCAACGTTGGACATACAAGCTGTCAATGTCTTTGTAGAGTTTTCCATAACTTGAGTACCGAGAATATTGGCTACAATAGCACCGCCTTCAACTGCCATTTTATGAGCATAATTACGGATGGCTTGTTCACCTCCAATAGATTGACGGTATGCAATGGCTATATAATATAATATGTATTTAGAAAGTGCACTTTTTAAAACCAAGCCATTTATATTTTACCATTTCCGACCACCATAAACTGTGAACAATCAACAGTACCAGGGAAATGTTCATCGTTAAAAGAGGTGGCGTCGCTAGGATCATCGTGATGCTGATAAAAGGAATTGATAGTGGTAGGATGAATGTAACCTTGGTTACGTCTTGCCACATACACAATAGCACAGCCACGAGGAGCATACAACCACTTGTGACAGTTGGTAACAAAGTAATCAGGATCCATTCTATGCAAGTCTAAATCGATGTGTCCAATAGCATGTGCACCATCCAATAGACTTAAAATGTTGTTTTCTTTTGCGAGTTGAAGAATAGGCTCAAAGGGGAAAAGGACACCTGGAAGAGAAGTAATGGCATCCAAGACCACCATGCGGATGGGTTTTCCTGTGGCATTTTCACGCTCGATGGCTTGCTTGGTGAGCTCAACTACTTCTGCGTCCTCAAGTGGATAGTTTAATGTGAGTCTCACCAATTCAACCTTATATTGGCTTTTTAAGAATTCGAGTGTCTTATCTACATTTGCGTAAGCGGTTTGGTACTACTTGACGAAAGAGAGAGAGAGAGAGAGAGAGAGAGTTGGTTATCTGATCCCTTCCACCTTTTCCTATTAAAACTTACACATAAAATCTTATCGCCAGCATTAAAAGGAAAACTTCTAAGAATGGTGTTGACACCATTTGAGGCATTAGCAGCAAAAGAGAGTTCGTTGGCGTCGCAATGAACGAATTCAGCAATCTTGGAAAGACTCTCTTCAAGAAGGGGTTTTATATGAAAACGGATCCAGCGATCAGGGTTGCGTTCTGCATTCTCACGATATTCTATCACTTTGGAATGAAGCGCCTTTGGATAAACACCATATGAACCATTGTTGAGAGGAATATAGCCATCTTCAAGGAAGAATTCGCTTCTGAATTCTTTACCAAACTTTTTAGTAGTAGTAGCAGTAGTCATTTATTGTTTTGTTTTTTAAGATGTATATATCAATAGGTAAAAAGATAATAAGCTTTAAGATTTATATAGTCGCTTTTTTTTTATTTATTTAATATAAGAATGAGACAGGCAAATGATGACAAATTCCATCTAAATACTATGACGAATTAAGATTCAGGTGGAGTCAGATCATCAAAGGCGAAATAGGAATGTGTATGTGTATTGCTTATTTTTGTAACACCACTTGACTCATGTTTACAAAATAGTTGTGCTCCTATCGGCACATAATATTACCTTTTGTGTGGGTGTTCATATACATTACATGTATATTATCGCTTTCTCTGCTTCTTCGTTTTCTACAAGTTTTTTTTTTTTATATATCTTTTGCAAAAGTTAATCTTTTTGTTTTCCCCGCAAAAATCAATTAGCTGACTCATTTTGACGGTTGTAATTTGATATAATTCCGATGCTATATCTTGGATCATCGTAGTTTAATCAATGTTACACACTCAAAACTTTATGTGTTACTTGAAGAAGACCTTTTTCCTCACGCTCTTTTGTTTCGTGGGGAAAACAGAAAAAATACCTTGGATATAGAAAGGAATAGAAATGAGAGACTCTTTTATTTTTTTATTTTTTTTATTTTTTACTATTTTCATTAAAAACATTCTATATACAGAAATAATAGATAAAAAAAAACCATCAATTTACATGTAACCAAAGATGAGGAAACCCGGTAATGTTACTCTCAAGATAACATGAAACTCTCTTTTCCATGGAAACACAGGTATTAAACCATCTAGATTTTAATATAAATGGTACTTTTGGTTACCATTGACCAGGGATCAGAACATCTCATAGATTTACAAAAAAGAAAAAAATGGGGGGACATAAATGATCAGCTTGTATGATGCGGATCTGATATATGTATATTTTTAGTATATACACCAGCCATGCTCTAAACTTTAATTGATTCCATTCTTTAACCACAGCAATTTTGATAAAATGATTCTCTCTTCTTCTCACATTAATAACTTAGTGTATACTTTATATATTTATAAAGTGTTACGTCTCAAATTGCTA
>MU622372.1:86968-118459 GCA_025399235.1 Backusella circina FSU 941 | reverse complement strand
TGGTGAATCATACAGTGAATACATTGGATGCTAAGCCATGTGCAAGTAAGTGTCTCTAGTATAAAAAAATGGCAGTAAACAACACCAAATCAATTATTTTAAAACTCTTTTTAGTGTGGTTACATGAATATGAGGATCTTCCAGTTATTCAAGCTCGAAACATCCTAATTTAAAGACATTGGTACAGTCATGGCGAATTCTGGATTTCAATCAAAACATCTTGATTTCATGGTGGTGGATGAGGACGGTGAGGTACCTTACTTTGAAGTGTTTACGACTGAACAGGATCTTGAATTTCTTAAAAAGCAAACTCTATAGGAAAAACAAAAAACCGAAATGAGTGTGAAGACACCCAAAAAGGCAGGCCAATTATGCGATTCCGTGAAAATCTTTAGTCTCTTTATCAAAGGGAAAAAAAGATGAACAAGTTCAACTCGGATGGATACTGGATGCATTCCCTGCTGTTGAAAAACTGACTATATCGTCCAGTTCGTCTTCAATTCGCTGGTGGTGACATAAAAGAAAATATTTATCCAAACTTGCGTAAATCAATGTCAAATTTGATTCCACTCAAGCAAATACTCCAAAATTTATTTCAACTGGTTCACCCAATTTGAAATAGTTTTGTTGGACAACTGCCGAAAAATTCGATAAAAATGGAAAGCGCATTGTAAATAAGGCACCAAAAAAAGTTTGAGGTAAAAATAAGGCACAGATGGAGAAGGAAATAAAGGAACAAGAGGAAGAGCAGAAGAAGCAAGAAAAGTGTAGAGGAATCCTTTACGATTTATTTATCTAGTTGTAGTTTGGATTTGCTCCACTTGTACACTCACTTTGGTGGATATTCTCGACGTTCATACCGACATCAAAACAAAAGATAACGTTCATACTTATGTCAACCAGCCAGGTCAGGGTAATCTCTTGGGGAGTGGTACTCTAAGGATACTGAAGATGTAATAGGTGCGAAAAGGGAAGATATGAAGAAGATCATTTTTAAAACTGCTTTATTCTGTAATCAATTGTAAAACATCCGTGTATGTAAAACTTTTTCCATTAAGTGATATAAGCCATTCTTGTAACTTGTAAGATTTTGGAAATCTTAATCATCGGTAATACGTCAAGTATATATACCTCAAAGTAAAACCATCAAGCCTTTATATTATCTAGCACAATATTTGATATATAATTGTATCACATTTTGATTTTGTGCTGAGTGAGGAAGAGGAGCCATTCTAGCCTCATATTTATCTTTTTCCCTCTATATGTACATGTATGTTTGTGTGCATTTGTTTACTATTCATTTAATAACTTCGATCATCTGAATGCATTTAGAGAATAGAAAAAATAGCTTTTATTCCTTCGTTTTATTATATGATAACACCTTTAGTTAATTTTAATGAGTTCAACATCGAAAACTAAGGTAGCGTTAGGAGGAATAACACCAGGAATACCACGGGGACCATAAGCATAATCAGCGGTACAGGTCAAGAGGGCCTTTTCGCCAATAGACAATTGAGGAACACCTTCGTCCCAACCCTTGATAACGCGACCAACACCAATGCTGGTAACAAAAGGCTTTCCACGGTCACGGGAGGAATCGAATTTAGTACCATCAACAAGAGTACCTGTATAATGCATAGTGACGGTATCACCGTTCTTGGGGAAGTTTACGCCATCACCGGCACGAGTACTTTTCACTGTAACACCCATGTTTAAAAAATATTGTAAAATATGAAAGAAAAAGAGAAAACAATTCAGAAATGTGAAAACTTTTTTTATATCGGAGTTTGTCGTTTTTCTATCTCCTTCTTTGACGCTGACATGACAAAGATCAAAATAGACATGAATAAGGTGATCCTTATTTTTTTTATTTTTTGGAATAAAATTATATTCAATGAATTATTTAAGTCAAAACTCTTGAAAGTTCTTACATAATCAATGCTTATCTTGCTACTTGTAGTAGTTGCAACATTTTCAGTTTTCTAACTATTTGCCCCCATCATAAATGTTGATATCGCACAGACGAAGTCTAAAAGGCTCCATTGTTTGTTGAATGGCAATTTCACAGTCGATAACTTCTTCATTCCAACAATCGAATGACAATCTAAAACTAGGTAAGTTGCAGTTGGATAGACGGTGCCTATCTTTTATGAATGAAGCACCAATCACCGAGCCAATTTGATAATACTCCTCAAAACATAATCATCTTTATAATCGTTCAACAATAAATTAAAAAGAATCTCTAAAGTTTTTCATACGGACAGTTCTTGAAAATAATCCACTTTATTCTGATCTTGAAATATATCTTTAGAGATCTTGGAAGACTCCGCCAAAAATAGCTTGACAGATCCCTTACCTGATTTATATACACACGCAAATATAATTCAATATCCAACTTTAACGTTCTAATGGTTCTTGAGAGGTTTGACAAAAAAAAAAAAATTGCTTATGATAGAATTTAAAGCATCAGTGGATATCTTCCTCGCGATAGGATCTAGAGCTAGGCCAATAATCGCTTACAATACCATATATTTTCATTTGATCAATAATGAGTTTTTTATATAGAAATTCATGTCTGGTGATATCTCAAAAGGTGCTACAATCAAGTCTCTATTAGATTTAGAGTCAGAAACTAGCCCTGATGGACGTGTGGTCTTCGAGATATTGGTGAATTGGTATATTATAAAAAGGCTCTTTTGTTTTGCTTATCTAATATACCATTTTTAGTATCAATAAACTGCTACCTGTTGCCATTGCTGATCCCCTGAAGGGGATTGGCTTGTGCATATCGTACTTGGATCATGTATGAAATCCACTGTTCACTGATTATGATAAAGAGCTGTATTTAAAATAGTAAGAGCATAAACATAGGTTCAATTCATTTGATTGGAACTTTCTGCCAAAGTTGGGCATCTTGTCGCAGGTAAAGAAGTGTATTTATTTAACCTACCAAAGACCAAAGAGCCCCCTTGTCGCTGTATAGAAAGCATAGACACTCACCTCACCAAAATTTAAAGCTTATGTTCATTCTTCAAAGAGTGTTAAAAGGCCTATCTTTATCAAGGTTTAATTTTTTATTCTTCTTCTTTTATTTATTTTCAATCAATATCATTACAATGTATATATGTATATAAATAAATAATCAACTATTTTCTTATGGTTAACTCTACTCTACTTTTACTTTAATAAACACGCACACACACTGAGTGGGAATCTATGTCAGCGACCTTAGTTTAACAAAATGTATTTGACAGACCGCCTGGTTTAAATAAAGAAAAGGTGTGGGATTGTAATAGAAGGTGTGAGGGTCTTAAGCCTGGTAAAGTTAGAGCTTAAAATATATATATATCAAAAAACGCATGAACCAACACTATGCTACAGAGGCACTTTTGTATCACTTTGTTCTGCAGTGTGTGTGTAAGCACGGGAAGCAATTCTATATGGTCACGTTTTTATTAAATATTTAATATTAAAAAGCAAGAAAAACTATATGTTGTGTGTATCTTTTCTATTTTCTGTTATTGGTTCCGTATATTATGTACCTTCTTTTTTTTTTTGCAATAGAGTGTGGTTCTAATAATGGTTAGAGACAGTTCCACAAAACACAAAATGAAAATCTTTTTTTTTTTTTTTGTTTATTGTAGATCATTCGATCTAAAACAAAAGTAGTGGAGTAATAAAAGCTTGCTCAAAATCCAAAAAATAATGAATAGACCTTTCTCTATTAAGAGCTACATTCATCGATGTATATGTGTGAATTTTTTTGAAAAGTGTACTCGTTGTTGGATATCCAGAATGCATGTAAAAAAAAATTTCCACAAAATACGTTGTATCAGAAAAATAGCGTTGTTGTAACAATGAAAAACAAAATAAAAACAAACTCCTCTTTATTTCAAATGCAGCATAAATAGAAATCATTCAACTGAGGCCACGTCTTTACTTGATGTACTCTAAACCGCACTTAAATTAGTTGTAAAATCAATTTGCTTGAATAGAAATCGGTGTATTATTTTATTTTATTTTTAAAAAACAAAAGATAAACAGAGTATAGAGATAAATAAAATAATGGATTGTTCTGGAACCAAATATTCATGATGTAGTATTCTATTTTTTTTTGCAGCTAAAGACTTTTTGGACATGATTCACTATTGCCATCCACGTTGTCCTATTTGATTTCCACCCACTTGACTATATAAAGCAATAATTGAACCCGCCCAGATGATTTTCTATATAGAAGAAGAAAAAAGGATTTACACTTTTTTAACTTTTAAGAGTGTTTAATTTTGTAATAATATATTTGAAGAACGTTTTATTTAATTAAAGAAGATAACCAGCAGCCAATCATAACATCTCTTCTTTTTATATATCGCAAGCCGTATGCGTAAGCTTTGATGTTCAATGAAGCTTGTTTGTATGTATAAACTTGTTATTATAATAATAAAATAGCATGACTTTTATTTTTTACAAAACATGCAAAAACTTTGTTAAAAAGCAAGAAAAGTTGTTTTTCTATTTTCATCACGATACACAAGAAAATAAAATATACAACAACGTCCGATCAAAGTAAGCCGAAACTTCTTAATTTATACAACAAAAATGTTGGTTATTTTTTGTAAAGGACAATAATAGTAAAGTTGTAAAAATATCAAACTATCTCTATTTTGCTTAAATTTAAAAGTCATTAGAGATGACCTTTCCTTCAAGATAATTTACAGATTTAGGTTTTGTCTACTTATCATATCCGATATTCTCTTAAAAGACAGAAAATGGTTTGATCTGGAAATAAAGCAAATAAAGAATATATCTATGCAAATAAAAGAGAGTCAGAAAATGCAAAGGGGGGGGGTGAAAAAGTCTGGATACTTCTCTATACGCTGTCTTATTTTAAAACATCAGAATAATCCTATCATTAGACAACACGATACATCCACTCAATTTAGCTGTAGTCCAAGTGGCTTTCCCCCTTGCATTTGATGTCATGCAAGATTTAATTTCGTTATTAAAATATATATAAAAAAAGAGACATAAAAAAATCGCCATTAATTATATAACTCGCATCGAATGTCATGATTAGAATTATATCTAAAAAAAAAAAATCTATATGTTAAATATCATTTTCCATTATTCTCATTATATCTAAAGCAGTTAAATGCAATACACAAAAAGGGTGACATGTTGTTGTGTGCATCCAAATAATCATGTCAAATGCATTTCTTTATACATTTCATATGAATATATAATTTCCCTTTAAATCCAACGTGTATTTAATTATTGACCTGCTCAGTTACTATCAACTCCTTAATTATTTCAATGTCTATATTTGTTTGATAGATATAATATATATTTATAGTAGATATTCATATATTTATAAAACCGAGTTTGACATGCTATTTTCATTCGTTACTTCAATCATTTTAATATTAGAAAAAAAAATAACATCATATTGCTAATGATGCTATTTATATAACAATGTACTATTATTACAAACAGAATAGTTTTTAATCAGAATAACAGCACTCGATTTAATCATGTAAGATAAATGTCAGGTTAGTAACAAGAGGAAAGAGGGTGATCTGTTCTCATTTTCTTTAGAGTTTCGAGTTCTTGCGTCACCCTCCATGTTTCTCTTTGATCTATTTACTATTGACATTTTGTTTTGTTAAAAATGATATCAGCTTATAATCATTTTTTTTGTTCCTTATTCTCATGCATTTTCATTTAATCAATACTATTTATTTTATTCTCAGGTTAATCACTTCTCCTTTTGTCTATCTTTTTTTTTTTCCACTTGCCAAGTCCTTGTCACACGGCTATTGGTTCCGTAAGCCGCATTTATTCACTCTTCAGCCCATCTGGGCAGCAAGAATATAACGTTAGGAATTGGCAAGTATCACAAAACATGCTCCCCTCGTGGCGATATGGCTATCACTTTGATAGGTGTTTATCTTTTTTTATATCAATGTTGTGTGCCAAAGAGACACACACACACATACACACATACATATATACACACACACACACACACATCTATATATATGTATTTATATTTATAAATATCAAATAAAATGACAGACATAACTTTATAGCTCTTTACTATCACCATTCTTCACTGTATGCCTGTAGTTAATATATATACAAAATATAAAACCATGCCCACTTCTCTTGTCATATATATAAAAATAAACCTCACCTATTTCAATATTAAAAAAGAACAATACGTTCGGAGTGTATATAATTGAATGATTTTCTAATTTTAGACGTTTTTTATTTTTAGGCACAACCAAAAAATAACCCACGGGGAAAAAGTCCAAGCACCGCTCTGGCACACGAGCTTAAGAAAAAGGGCAAATCCCAAAGAATTATAATAAGGGGCAGCATAGGCGATTATCAAAATACTTAATTAAATCCTGTTTCAAAGCACAACAAACAAATAAAAGAGAAAGGAATAAGAAATACTTGATAGTATCACTATTGTTCATAGGTTATTTTGTTAATAATAATAAAAAAAGAACATTCAAGATGCGAAGGGAGGTTTTTTGTCTTTTATATAAGCATATTCTAGAATGGAAAATGTCATAGGATCATCCGAAAAGATAACTATAAAAAAATCCTCCGGTGATTGAAATCAAGAGTCCAGATCAACCTGGTAAAATAAAGCGGGCCACTTTAAATGACATTTTACACACACACGAAAATTAGCGCGCAAAAAAAAAACTTATAAATAGGGGCAACATTTTACATCCTTTTTCCTTTCTCTCCTCCTAACAAAAAAAGCAAATCAATACCATTATAACAATTATCACCATAAAGCAACCAAAAAAAAACCTCAAAAATAAAAAGCTAAAAAAAAGAAGCCATGTTTCAACTTTGGACTGACTGGAAATCAAAAGGGCCCAAAACCCAAAAAATAACTACCAGAGAACGCAGTAATTCCACCGAATCCTGGCCTTGTCATGACAGCAATTGGAATCTACCAAAGCGTTTATCATTCAAAGAACACTATGTCTCTTTTCCCAATCTGGATTCTGAAATTGAAGCAACTTCAACTTAATTAACAAACGACACAACGACAATCAACTATAACAAAAAAACAAAAAAAAAAATACTAATAATATACCCACTCCCATTCCTTCCTATTTATTCTTCATCTGTATAAAACAACCCAAATTCTTTCCTTTTTTTTTTACCCGCAAATCTTATATAATATGTAAAAAAGAAAAAAAAACACACAACAATTATGCTGTCCTCTTTATTATGCCAATTTTTTTTTTTGTAATATGAAATAAAATGAATTATGCCTTTTTTTGAACAAAATGGGAAAAAAAAATTGACATTCGCTCTTTTAATGATCGCCTCCCCTCCCCCCCCCCCTCTCTCTCTCGCATTATATATGTATGAATCATTCTCTTTAAAAAACAAACATATGTTCAAAGAAAGAAAGAAAGTGATCACTTCTGGATCCAATAAGCATCCAATGTGCAACCATGCTGTTTTTCCATATTTGAATTGAAGTGTTATTTATGCATTGCGGAGAAAACGAATTTGTATATGTGAATTGATCTTTTGCTCATTCAAAAAAGCAGCTGAATAGTACACATGCATATATATTATTTAAAATGTGTACGATATAATATACACTTCATAAGCAAATTGAATTGATCATAATTTACTATATAAAAAAAAGTCATTCACACCGGCCCTGCATTGAATATACAAGTGAAACCATATGTTTTCCTATTGTAGAAGTACACTTTGTGTTTTTTTTCCTACAGGTTTTTATAGAATGACAGTTTGACGGTGCACAAGAAAACACCCTTTTTTGACTCGGATGACGATTTATTTTGTTTAGGCTTTAAATTTGATGTTACGAAACGGTTTATTATGGATGTAACGTATAAAAAAAAAAATAATGAAATAGTGAAAAAAAAGAAGGGGAGTATCTTGAGATGCTCTAATATTGAAAGAGAGAGTCATTTTATTGGCCATCTTTAATTCTGTAAATCCTAAAATACAGAAAACAAAACAAGAGTGGCAGTATAACAATTCATTTTTTTTTCATTATCACAAGTAAAATCATGTATAATGCAGATCTTGTTTTAAGAGTGATAGTCTACCGTTGTTATTATTTCCATTTAACTCTTACTAAGTAATAAGATTCACATAAAACCCTGCCAGTAAAAACTATATTGCTGTCAATTTCGTGCTACTTAAAAATCAGGAAATGAATTAGGCCACTTGCTCCGTCTTTAATAATAATATGAAAAGGACAAAATAATACAGTCATGCTGATGTCACTCTCCGTTCAATTGATGTCATGAGCAGACCACTATTACTACAATCCATGTATATTCATTACCATAGCTAACATAAAGAAAGGTAATACTGAATTATGCTGAAGCACAGTTTTTATTCTGGCATTTTCTAAAGCACTTTTTTTTGTAGCAATTCAATCTCAGCTGTCCCTGGAAAAAATTATTCACGAGGGAGCCACATCGGTTTTATAATTCATATTTGTATTGGTAGTGGACCACATGGAATGCACCCAACTTGCATTTATAACCTTTATTGTCTAAAACAAAAGTAGAAGGGGTTCTAGTTCTTTTTCTTGGTTTTCTTTATATATAAAAAGGGTTCCTTATTCAGCATCATTATTTGAGCATTTTAGAACAAAAGCAAAGTAGTATAGCCTTTATGAAAAGTAAAGTTGCTGATGATAAATCCGATGAATGAGTGAAAACAATTCATCCAGAAATATACATCATCTTTTTCATGATGAATATTTTATCCATTATTACGATAAACAAACATGCAAAGTCTACCTATCCATCAGCATGAGCACATCAGGCGGGGAATACACTTGCCAAGGATTGGTCAAGTCGTTACCAAGCACGTGATTGAAATCATGTGATGCGTTGACTCTGTGAGTGTGAGCACAGACTATTTAAACGAAACTTTTCCATCCTATAAAACTCTAATTATATAAAAATGTCAGAATCAGAAAAGTCAAGAAAAGTCACCAAAATCCTCGACTCTGGCTACAATATATTCGAGGCACATCAAACCGTTGAAAATGAACAATCTAATCCAGTACATCCCTTGGAACGAGAGGCTTACCAATACGATTTTGCTGATTGCAGACAAGATCTCGATTGTCTCTTGCAAGAATTAACAATCTCACCTACCAACCGACGCATAAACTCGATGCCCTACTGCAACTAGTTATTTCTTATTTCCTTTTTGTGTATAATAATATATTTATATTTGTTAATCTGTTATTTTCAGCAATAAACGATTTCCATATTTATTTAGTTGGGACTAAAAGCAAGATATTGATCAATATAAGCAGAAGATGGATCATTACTTTAAGCTCTCTGTGACACATAAATGCAATCCATCTTCCATTATCAAGATCAACACTTTTCATGCTTAATAAATTACCCCGCTTTTTATTTCTATTATTATCGTTGCCAATGTATCGGACAATATACTCTATTGCAACAATAGAAGTGTTGCTATATGTTTATCCATATGACTCATCTTCATTATTGCTATTAATTTTTAAAATGGTAGTAAAAAAAAAAAAAAAAAAAAAAATACAATTGTAAGACAAACACTACTATTAGTATCAGAGTGAAAGCCACAGTTTTGGGCATTAAAAAATAATCATAAAAAAAAACCCTTTCTTTTATTTTGATATTCCGTTTTCTCTCTTACGTTTTTCCGATAACTTCTTAAACAAATGGAAGATCTTCCCTGTTCTGCTTTAACTGACGCTTTAACTGAGCTAGCCCAAACCTCCACTCACGGACGCCGTCTCTCTGCTGTAAAGACAATAAGCCGCAGTCAGACTACTTCTTATCTTACCGATACCGCAGATGCCGTAAGAGAAGTGGCAAAGAAGATGGGTAAGAAGCAGCTATGTATATATATACTATATACGCACAATAAACTCATGCACCATGTTTTTTCTTTTTATATATAGGCAAGACAAGGATCAAATGGGAAAACCCCAAATCCGTCATGATTATAACCAAGCCTGGTGATTATTCGCTTGTAGGCATGACCAGAGAGATCGCACTGTATCTAGGTATGACACCTCGTTATGGCACCTCTGAAGGCATTACAGTGTAAGATAACACTATCACAACAAGAGATATCCTAAAAAAAAAAATCATTGCTTTAGTTATGTGGATGAAAAATTAAAAGAGTCGAAACGTTTCCGCTATGATAAGATCGTTGATAAATACCCTGTGATGAAAGAGAAGCTCAAGTTTTGGACACCAGAGTTGTGTGCATTATCACCAAAGACGTTTGATTTTATTATTACGGTAAAAAAAAAAAAAAAAAAAAAGTTGGCGTATCTGACACTTCAATCAACTAACACCTCCTTTCCATATGTACACTATAGCTTGGTGGTGATGGCACTGTAAGTAACCCAGCATACTTTTATTTGTAAGCATGACTAATATCATACATAGGTCCTTTTCTCATCCTGGCTCTTCCAAAACTATATCCCTCCCGTCATCCCCTTCCACCTGGGCTCACTCGGTTTCCTCACACCCTTCGATTTCGACCGATTCAAACTACACCTCAACAATGCCATGGAACGCGGTGCCCGTATCAATCTCCGTGGCCGCATCACATGTACCGTCTATCGAAGGGTCCCTCACCCCGACTGCAAGTCGCCAGAAGAGGCCAAGGCCATTCGCTTACGTAATGTAGTGCGAAACCCAGTGACGGGTAAAATCACCATCGGGAATTGGACTCAGAAACAGGGCAATAGCATAAAGAAAAAGTTTGGTGAGGTGGATGGTGAGGAC
This sequence comes from Backusella circina FSU 941, assembly GCA_025399235.1. Taxonomy (NCBI): domain Eukaryota; kingdom Fungi; phylum Mucoromycota; class Mucoromycetes; order Mucorales; family Backusellaceae; genus Backusella; species Backusella circina. Next base: position 107,639 of record MU622372.1, on the reverse strand, counting down.
ATGGATGAGGATGAGTGGCATGTGCCTGAGAATGCTGCAGAGGACGAGTTGCAGTTGGGTGAGGAGAGAGAGGTGCCTTGTTTTACGACGATTCCTGTGGAGAAGTATCATGTTATTAATGACCTTGTGGTGGATCGAGGACCGAGTCCGTATGTGAGCTTGCTAGAGTTGTTTGGAGATGATAAGCATTTGACAACGGTGCAGGCAGATGGTCTTGCCATTTCGACGCCTACGGGAAGTACGGCTTATTCGGTAAGAAAAGGTTTTATATATCTCTATGATGGTCATTCTTACATTGTTTAGCTCTCTGCGGGTGGTTCATTAACACATCCTGATATTCACGCTATACTCATTACACCCATTTGTCCCCATACTCTATCATTCCGCCCTACGTTGGTGCCTGATTCCATGGAACTGCGTATTTGTGTTCCATTTAATTCTAGAAACACTGCCTGGGCAAGTTTTGATGGTCGTGGTCGTGTGGAATTGAAACGTAACGTATCTCCATAGTGATGTATTTCTTAATGTTAAAAAAAAAAAAAAAACCTACTCATTTTTTTCATATAAACCAAAATAGAGGGTGATCATATTAAAGTAACAGCATCTCGATATCCTTTCCCAAAAAAAAAAAAAAACTGGTTTGCAAAAAAAAAAAAAAAAAAAATAGGTTTGCAAGGAAGATCAAGCAACAGACTGGTTCAATTCACTTCAAAACTGCCTACACTGGAATAAACGTGAGCGACAAAAATCCTTTGCCGTTGTCGAATCACACGCCACACGCTCCTCTTCCAAATCCTCCCTATCACGTCAACCCGGTTCACGGCAGTATTCCCGGGTAGACTCGAGTAGCGGTTCCGAGACACCCAGTCGAAAGGCATCGTCCTCTGCCTCTTCAGACACCGGGCATGAGGCCGTGTTTGGGATGTTCTATGATGATGATCGTCGCAATCGAAGAAGGAGTGTGAGTCATCATCATGGCGAGATTTGCAACAGTGAGGATGATGAATCGAGTGAGTTTAGTCTATCAAATGGATCCGCTGATGAGTTTGAGAGTGATAGTGATGAGTATGTACCGGATAGCTTTGTGGGGTGGTCAGATGAGGAGATTATGAAGGCGAGATATATGGCGAATATATCAAAGGAATTGGAGCGAGTGACCATCAAGAGCACGAGAACCGAGTAAACCAACGATCACTGAAAATCCATTTCTATATACATATATTTAATAAATGAGCCCCTATTTTGTACACATATATATTCACAGAGAGAAAGAAAACAACTTTATTTCTATATTACAAAAGAGAGAGAGAGAGAAAAGTGTTTGGAATGGTTATAAAGCGTCCGCTTTTACAGGCTCAACCGTTCCATTTCCAATAAATTTGAAGAAACTAGAGTAGGAGAAAGAATCCAAATCACCAGAGACACCAACTCTTACAAAATAATCACCAGAAGGATAATCAGGCAGCGGATGAAGCTATACAAAAAGGTGAAAGCCAGTGTCAATTTTTATTATTATTATTATTATTATTGGATTTATTTCAACTTACATTCACTTTGGTATAATGGCAAGGAACGAGATTCCCACCTGAAGAAAAATTGGCAACAAAGGTAGCATCTTCAGAACTGCCAGTAAGCAGATGGATTTCACATGATTTATTGGATACATCGGGAGTGGATGACCAGGAAACAGTACCCGTTTGTCCGTTATTCTAATATGTGTTAGTATGTGTGTTGAGTATATGGGTTAAAATGGAAGAGAAAATTTACCCAAACTGTCTGTGACCAAGGCTCACTAATCTAGGTTTGAATAGTCAAGTTAACAATGATGGGATAAGTCAATTTTGTATGTTTTATAGCTTACAGTGAAATTAGCTGCAGTAGATGAGATCAAAGCGGTAAGAGCAAAGATGATATATTTCATGTTTTTTTAAAAAATAATAATAATAAAGGAATATATGTTTGTGAATGGATAATAAGAAATGAAAGGGCCCATTTATATTCGTTTATCAAACTTCCTGTGTTTCATTTTATACTTATTTGGAAATGTGTTAATAAACTCTCTCTTTCTTACCATTATTTTCTGCGTGTATTTTTTACTTTACTTTTTTACTCGATGAATGTGTTCATAAAATATATATTAGAATACGAGGATTTTCTGTGTTGATTAATTATATTCTGCAATTTTCGGTTGCTTAAAGTATTATATATTATCATGAAACATATGTTAATAAAGTAGTTCACTCTCTGTCAAAATTGGTATTTAAAAAAGTAAAGGTAAACAAAAGCACTTTTCTATTTATTGATAAGTGTCAATAGTAATAAAATGGTATTGCTTTTAGTAGGGACAACATTGAGAGGAACAAAAATATAACACCAGCCATCATCATTTTGTCACTTCATTTTGTTTGTTTCAAATATAGACTTAATTGACTTTTTATTACAACTTTATAATTACACAGAACATAAAAAATGTACTTGAGTCAATCAGTTTCAAAGTAATTAAGCAAAACGGGATGCCAATTCAAAAAAAAAAAGACCAAGCGCACCGTTCTCTTGACTGCATCTACCATTGCCTTTTCATAATACAACCAAATTGTTTATATCAAAAGGAAAGTGCACTGTCAATCATATTAAAGAAACAATCAGATAAAAAAAAAAAAAAAAAAAGGATGCATGATTTATTTATTTTTTGTGTCAGAACCTTTTTGATAACGTAATAACAAGAGGACCAAAAAACCATTACATTTTTTGATGTCAATGACGTTATTGTTTGTATAGGACATCGTTAAAAAAATATCCAGCATTTTGCAACCCATCAAAGTAAAGCATAAAATAGGTATTTATATATACATATTTATTCAAATTTTAAATAATAAAAATACGGGGTTTTTCTGTGGCATAGGTGAATAAGGATTGTCCGGATAATAACCAATGGTTAGTATCTCTTTGTAAATTTGATCTCCAAGTCATGAGGACTAGAGATACCCAGGCCTCTTGCCTTGAGACCATCCTTATGAATGGAGTTCTCAGGTAATGTCCAGGTATATCTTCTCACTAATATAAATGTAAACATGTTTAGAAATATATATATATATAACATGTCAAAGTCATACTTACACAACATAGACAGAATCACTCTTTGCTCAGCTAAACTAAAGTTCATACCGATACATTGACGTGCGCCATTACCAAAGGGGATCCATGTCATGGATTGCGATCCACTATTCTGAATACCATTATTAAAACGATCCGGGTTGAACTCGAGCGGGTCGGGCCAGTACTTTTCACAGTGTTGAGTATCGAAGATATTGACCATGACGTGCGTGCCCTTTGGGACAAAAGTACCAACAAGTTCACAGTCCTCTGCAGCATAACGGACTTGGGTGTTGTTTACAGGACAGTTGATACGTAATACCTACAATATATATATACATTTGTGGGAACCATGCACATTAAAAAAAATTAGTTTTTTTTTTTTTTACCTCTTTGATAATCTGGTTAATATAATTCATTTGCTTGGTATCTTCCACAGTGGGGAGAATATCCTCCTTTTCATCACCAAGGATACCAATCACCTCATCTCTTGCGCGTTGCTGGATTTCGGGATGAACGGCGAGATGGTAGAGTGCAAAGGAGAGTGCATTGGCCGTAGTATCATGACCAGCAACAAAAAACACACAGAGGTTACTCTATATATATATGTATCAGTTTCAATTTTTTTTTTAAAAAAAAAAAAAAAAAAAAATAGCATGCTCTGCGTATACCTGAAGCTCCTCGTTAGTCATTTTGCCCTCGCCATTTCTCTCGCTCTCCAACATCAATGTCAGTAAATCCTTTTCATTCTCCTCCAAACTCTCATTTTGGTTGACACCTGATTGAATCTTTTGACGCTTCTCTTCAATGATGGTATCCACCATACCCAGGAAACGATCCAATTGGCGATGGGCTGCTCTTCTTTTGGGGAATAGCCACAGATAGGACTCTAGTTTTGGAAAAAAGACAAACAGGGGTTGACCAAAGGCACGTCGGAAACCGTGGTAGACGGTGACCCACTCATTGCTGCCGTCCTCAATTGAATTAAAATCAAAATCTAAAGAGTGACACAATTATATATATATAGATTATATATGTATTTCAATGACACTTACCAAAGCCGGCTTTTCCAATGGCATCTAGGGTCCATCGCTCCATAAAATCAGTCATTTCAATGGTATCGCCCAATGTGTCCATTTGGGCAAAGAGGTCGAGTGTCAATTTACCAAACATGCCTACGGGCATGGACCGATGGAAGGCAGGGTTGGCAATTTTGCGCTGCTCTTTCCAGTGCTCGCCGTTGGAGGAGAGGATATTGGGACGCCCAATAAATTTGTAGAGGAGTGAATTAGGGAATTTTTTCTCGCCTGTGAGTTTTGGAAAGAGATCTATATGTATATCAAAAAGAGAGTACAATTATTAAAAAAAAAGATGTCATTGTGCGTTGTGCATATTGTTTTTTTTTTACCTGGTTTTAAAAACACTTTTTTGATGGCTTCAGGGTTAGTTACTTGAAGTCTCCATCCAGATCCTCCATTTCTCTATAATAATAATAAAAAATGTAAATATATATTTGGAAAATACTGTGAAAAGAGTTCCTTTTTTTATTTATTTACCAAGAAGAGACCGTTATTATCCTTATTATTGATTATTCCAAAACTGAAACGCTGTGCCCTCTCTAATGCTGATTCCTTTTTCAAGATGGAGATAAAATGTCCAAAATAACCTTGATAAGGGATATGTCGTACGTTTCTTGGTGGTTTGAACATATCAGTGATTTTGTAACAGATCAAGAGAACGGCTGCACTGATGGCAATCGCCTTGTTTCGTTTTGTAAGATGAGATATCACTTGATCATAGTAAAACTCGGTTATTTTGGAGGGTGCTTCGAGAAAGGATTGTTGTAGTGATAAAAATGACATAATACAGAGTGCAGTTAAAAGAAGAAGAAAAAAAAAAGTGTTATCTGAACTGGGAAATAAAACAAAAAATATCCAGATCAGAGAAGAGAGGGTTTTATATCTCATTTTGGTAAATTTAATGGAGGATAAAATATTTTCCTTTGAATTTAACCGACTATGTGGAAAAGGTATTATTCCTAACGAGCCAATAAGATCAAAAATCGAAAATACACTCATGGATCTTGTAAAAATTTCTTGCTCTCTCTCTCATTTATGTAACTTATTATAATCTAAAATATAAATCAATGCCTCGCTATATCTCCACGGAAGAAGAATAACTTGTAAGGTTTTTTTTGGACTTGAAATGGATGAAATGAAGAAGTGAGAAGTATGCTCCTCAAATATTCAATAAGCTTGGCACTATTACTAAAGCAGTCATAATCAAAGGTAAATCACGGTGAAATTTATACAAATATAGTATTCGATTTCATTTTACTTTTATATAAAACTCAAAGCAAATCAACAGCGTCACACATAAGTACCAATTTTTCGGCGACTGGGATCCGGGATCACGACTTTTTTTTTTAAAAAAAAACATCCACCAAGCATGAGAAGTTCAAGTCATTGTTAGGATTATTCGGCGATTGAGCTCCAGTGAAAGATATCTAACAAGCATTATACATTCAAGCCAATGTTAGAACTATTCGGCGCTTCAGATCCAGTATATTTCTTTTGAAAAACATAGTTAGGTTTCTTTTTCAAATATTGATGTATGCAGAATGATGACTTGCTTAGCATAATTACCATTTATATGTAGATCAAAACAAAAAATATATCTCTCTTTTGATAAAAAGAAGGGAGTTTCATTCTCTACCATCAAAATGGGAATGGATCCTATTCACCAAAAACTGGGATCAGTATCTAACTTTTTTTTTATAGCGCAATGAATGGATTCCCAACACTTCTTATTTTAATTCAAGGATGATATTTAACTACGATTATAAAATGATTCCAATATTACTATTGTATATGTTTTTAATTGAATATGAGCACTTAGTTTATATTAGGCAAATTAGTGTAGAATAGAAAAGGAAGTGCATGTTGCTTATATACCATCATACTTCTTGAATTTAATTGATATCAAATATGCTCCTTAATAACAAAAAATCCATGGCTGCTTGTAAATGTATGTTGATCACGCCCCTTCAGCATACTCGTTATCTTTATTGCTATGGAATAAAAAATCAAAAAATATTTACTCGTTTGTAGTATTAGAACGAGAAAATAATTATCCCCTCATTTAGTACCAAAATAACATATAAAACGGTCAATGTGAATAATAAAAGAAAATGAATAAAAACCATGCAAAATAGAATATCATAGAGCAAGCAAGGTAAAATCAGGCTTATCAGATTGAGACTATCAGGAACAATAATTATGAAAAAAGTGGCTTTCTCTTATATTGAAAACAGTATCATATGTAATGCTCCACTAAAAAACGTGATTCCAATCATATTCAAGAAATAAATACCTCAAGGAGATGTAAACTTGGTTGAGCAATTAAAAATACTCTGATCACATGAACGCCACCCTACAACGCCACCATAAAAATATTTCACATTATTGGTTCCTTTTATTCCCTTTCTTTCACTTTTTACATATAAAACAAGAAGTATGTTTATGTTGTTATTAAACTGTATATTGGATTAGATAAATAACAAGCTTCTCTTTTTTTTTTCATAGTGTATAATCCTTACAATAACAGCTACAGATATGGATCTTATGGCTACAACTATCCCCAATCCTATTACAACCAAGCGGTCGGCTATCCATCCTCCTATTATTACAACGGCTATGGACAGAATAGTAGCTATTACCAAAGTTACCCTGGAAACTACAATTATTACAACAACAATTACGCCTATTATAAACCAAGTACACTGCGCTCACTCTATAATAGAATTCGATATGGCACTTCTTATGACAATTATTACGCCTATCCACAAACATATGGTCGATACAGAGGGAATTGGGCTAATTATAATTAAAACTGTTTAAATACACACACGTGGGAATGTCTTTTATACATACAAACATACACATTTTATATTAAATCTATACAAAGTACATAGCATGGCATGAACAGGAATAATAGTGGCAAATAAAATAAATAAATAAAAAAGCATGAAATGGTCTATAAATACATGTTATCTGTCTTGGATGATTGAATATATTAGAAAAGACACTAAAGCTAAAAATAGTGCTATTATTGCCTGTATGCTACCCAACTACATAAATTGATAGCAATAATAAGTATAACAAAGCCAAGTGATGATAGTTCATCATGATCTTACCTTAAGAGCATTTAAAAAAGGACTGCTTTTCTCTAAAGATGTCAACTGTTCCTTCAATTCATTGTATCTTGCTCTTTCCTGGCTTAATTGAGAGAGCAATTTTGTCCTTTCCTCTGATGCCGCTCCGTTTTCCTTCTCCAATTGACATAAGGATATCTTTGCTGATTTTATCGCTTGATTCTGCAACATCCATCTCTCTTCAAAGGCAGTAATGGATTGCTCTGCTTGCTTTAATTTCACTTCCAATTCGCTCTATTTTTTGGTGCGTGCTTTCATTTTAGAAACTGCACTCTATTTATCAATATACAAAACTAATACTTTACCCTTTTTCTCTCATCATCTTGGTTTAGTTCTTGATCCAGATGATTGGCCTTCTCTTTTGCAACTTTTAATTCATTTTCAATCTGCTTTGATATCTCCAATTCTTTCTAAGAAACAAACATAGGTTGTTAAAAAAAAAAAAAAAATGACATTTTTTGAAACTACGAGTTACCTCTAGTTTATGCAACAGGATTTCTAAAGCAGTCGAATCACCACTCTTCTTCTTTTGAGGTTCTTGTAAACTAGTAAATAATGGATCATTGATGTGTGCGAGTGGGGAGTGAAATAGATATACTTTGCACTCTACTTTATGATAGAGTACTAAAAAAGATACTTTTTTATTTAATATATAATGCATTCTATACACACACAACCCACTTACTGGTGCTATCACTCTCATTCATAATATCAATGCCAAATTCAATAGTATCCCCAGTCTTTATTTCTGTAGGTACACTTTCTTCATTCTCGTTGGAGAGTCGTACACCATTCAGGAATGTACCATTACTTGACTTTAAATCCTTAATAAACACCTATATACATGTGTATAAAGAGAGAGTTCAGTCAACAGGTAGTTTCTATAAAGTTCTTATTTACCTTAGATCTGTCCTGCCACAGTTCAGCATGTACTCTTGACAACACTTTGGAATCAAAGTAACCATTTAAAGGGGTCGGGATGGTTTTTGTTGATGTTTGTCGTCCTATTTTGACTTTATTGTTTTTAAGTTCTAATGTTTTTGTTTGACTGTGTCCCCTTAGAACAACAGTCCATGTCATTATGTTGATTATTTGAAAGGAGAGAAAAAAAAACAAAAGAGAGAGAGATATATATAAAGTTACAAAATAAAGCTATTTTTATATAAGGAAATAAGGTCGGTGTTTTTCTCGATTTAAAAATGACTTTAAGAGTTTTTTGCTTCTATTAATTCTTTTGTTCATCATGTCGCCTACACCTCATTTAACAGCACAAGATGGGTTCCAGACAGGGGCAAAGGATTATGGTAAGAATGGGCCGTCGTTTTTGAAGTTCCCTAACAAACAAACGCACCTTTTTTTATTTAAATTTTCTAGCCAGAGCCAGACCAAGCTATCCCAAGGAAGCCATCGACTTTATCAGTCAAGAACTCTTACAGTCAGACCACAACAACAAAAAGGTCTTGGACTTGGGTGCGGGTACGGGTATTATGACCAAGCTCCTTGTAGAAAGAGGATTTGATGTTACCGCAGTAGAACCCGTCGCCGGTATGCGTGAATCCCTGCAACACTCTCTACCCACAGTCAAAGTGCTTGATGGAAATTCATGGTCTATTCCAGTAGAGTCTGGATCACAGGATGTGGTCATGTTGGCTCAGTGTTTTCATTGGTTTGATAATATTGAAAGCTTACAGGAAATCCATCGTGTACTGGCACCTGGTGGATATGTGTTTCTTATCTGGAATATGGAAAGCAAAGAGAGATCAGAGTGGGTGAAGCAGTTAAGAAAGTAAGTGTAATGATATATACAAGAGTATATATATATATATATATATTTACATTCATTTATAATACTCTAGCCTTTATGAAGTTTATGATGGAACTGCACCTCAATATCGCACAGGGAAATGGAAAGAGGCATTTGAGATAGATCAAGCCAGCACCTTGTTTGAGTATCCACTCAAACATAAACGATTTCAATTTGATGCGCCGGCTGTTCGATCTCATGTCTGGGCTCGTATTAAGAGCAAAAGTTATATTGCTATTTTGGATGATAACGAAAAGGATATTTTGGGTGAAAAAGTGGAAAAGGTGCTGAATAACCCCGAGTTTAACTTTTCAAGTGATGACTCAAAGGAGTTTATATATCCTCATGATAGTGATTTGTATTGGGTTAGAAAAATATAGAGTATCATGTAAAGTGTAAAAAAGAAAACTTTGTTAAAAAATCGATTCTCTCCAAATAAAGATGATTACAGAGCAATTTATTCTTTTGATTATTTTTACAAAGACATTGCTTTTAAAATAGACACACTTTAATATAACTTGTAAATGGTAAACACTGGGAATACAATTGGTGGTGGGTGCTTATTTATTTTCATTTTCTACAGTATAGCATACTTCGTATACGCTCATTTCCACTCATTTATTGACTTGATGTATTTGTGGTGTGTATAAAAAACTTCTAATTCATTGTACAAACACTTCCACTGGTAATACAATGTGAACTTCTCTTATTTATTTATTTTTTTTTGGCATACTCGGATGTGGATACTCATCTAAAGTTGTCCATACTGTATGTAAAATAAAAACTGTTCATTCTTTTTTATCGCTTCGACTTACTTTTAATGTGTTGGCTCATTTTACTTGAGCTACACTTGATTGATTCCATCTATTGACATGTTCAATTACTAAAAGAAAGGATTCACAATCATGATAACTAAACATCATTTCTTTCTATCAGCATACGTGACTTAACATAATTCACTAAAATAATCCCGTAAAAATGTCAAAAACTATAAAAAGGGCATCTATATAATTTACCGATGACGGTCATATTCAAAGTCGTAAGAAATACAAAAACATTAGAATAACAAATAACATAGGAATACAATGATGTTTCTATATGCATAAACTTAAGATGCCATCCTGATAAGATTTATAAAATATATAAAATCCATTATTTAATCAATATGATTAAAATAAAGATAAATCAATGAAATAACACACAGATAAATACCATCTACCTTAGATTGAACATGCTAATGAATAAACCCAAAACTATTATGACAAATAGAGTATATATTATAGAATCAACAAGACTTTATGATAAGATTAGCTGCACCATTTTTATCTATAGAGGACAGATATTAAGCTTGATCTCATAACATGATATCAATCCAGTTATCATCATACACGTAAGATCAAGAGATAATACGTATGCTGATGATAGACGTGAGACATGGATCGTTTATGATGTCATAATAAGCACAACAACATCGGCATATCCATAACTCATATACTATGGAACTACCGTAATAACGATAGATAACATGTAGTCTAACTTAATCATTAAAGAACAGTCACATCCGAATCAGGGATACTCAAGAAAGTATGCCAATACTAGAAGTAGGACCAATTCAAGAACATGCTTAGATAAATGTAATAAACATGTTCATATACACCATATATTGAAACAACGATCATACCATTAGTCATCATTTAATATCAAACATCAACTAAAGTGACTTTCCATATCATGACTAATCCCGCACAATTAAAAAACTATAACTGAAACCTGTACATCTTCCTAATAAAACTTTAAAAATTGAAAAAATCCAAATTTTCATCTAGACAAGAAAAACCTAAACTGTCAATATACACGAAGCCTTAGGTCTAAAACCATTTTTACTAAACCCTTATGACGTACCTGCACAACACTTATTCTGATATATTCTTGGAAATAACCTACCTTCGAGGTCTTAACTTCTTTTCTTATATTAATTTCTTTTGGTATAATAAAAGTCTCATTAATCTCATCAAACCTTCTGATTCTTGTTAAATTAAGTGTGAATTTGCTGAAATATCACACAGATAATCCGTGCTCTGTGTCGGCGAGACTTCGATTATTCCTGCCCAGACAAACTTCGCTATTGCTTCGTCCACTGCTAATTGTTCTGTCTGGTCTAATGTTATACGTCGTAACCTCCATGGTGTTGGTGTCTTTATCAGCGGTATCTGATAACCGTCTCGAATCACTGACAAGGGCCATGGGTGCTTGGTAATCGATTGTCAATTGTTGAGGAAATGTTGTAATCGTCCCCCTAGTGCTATGCCGTCTGTAGGGATACTGTAATTGGCTGTCGAAGTTATTGGTTGTTGGCTGGATGAGCTGGTTGTTGTGACTATTGGCTGGTGCTTGAGTTGTTGTGTTGTGGATTTCCCCATCTCTGTGGGGGACCCTGGCCAAAAAAAAGCTCCACGTGCTCTATTTCCTCTTCCATATCCGAAACCTCTGCTGTTTCCACGTTGAAATCCTCTAGTTCCAAAACCATTGCCTCGTCCCCCTCCATGGTTGCTACTGGCTTGTTGGACGAGCTTGCGTTCAAAGTTGGCTTGATGTTATTTGTTGAGGAAATCATCACTGTAGGCATTTTTGGTTTTATTATCTTCTTCTGTACTTTCCAAGTAACGGATGCTGATTGGGATGTTGAGGGCTTTGTCACCATACTCCTTTGCTTCTCTCTCTTGCGATTTTGCTGTTGCAAGGCCAAAGACTGCCAATCTTCGACTTTGTTCTCTGCATCTACTGACAATTTCTTTGGCTTCTTCATTGTCTGCTTCTTCCATGACATACTGAAGTTGTTCAAAGATTTCCATGGCGACTTTTGCTTGGAATCTTGTGTTGTCTGTAATTTTGTAAATGGTATTGACGACCTTTGCTGTTTCAGTTGAGTGTTTTTTGAGGTAAGGTGCAACTGTCTTGTTGATCTTCTCTGGGGTTGTCCATTCTCCCATAGCGTATCTTTGAGTTTCTTTTCTGAATTTTTTGAAGTTTTCATTGAGTCGATACGTGGGAGTATTGTCCAGTTCTTCAGATACTTGAACTGGGATGTCGACTCCATTTGCTCTCTCGTCTTTTTCGATATCCATCTTTCTGACGACATCTCTGACAATTCCTTCCATCTGACTTTGGGTGTAGGTTCTTTCATTTTCGACATTTGAATTGATATCAGTCATAATTTTTCCACGAATGCGCGGCTTTTGAAGGTATGAAGGGAAAAAGGGGATTCAACATATATTTTATTTTTCATTACTATTTTTTACTATAAAAGGAAAATAAAGCGCGGCTCTTGGAGCTTGTTACCACATTGGAATCCGAGTCGGAGTCAACAAGGATTGTTGAAGGAACGACCAACAATTATTTCTTTTATTTTTTTTTATTTTTATAGTGGAGAGCCGAAATTTATCAAAAAATTAACTCTGTGATTCATCTTAAAAATAATTTATAGTTCTGTCTTTATACATTTCTTATATAAACCTTTTTTTTTTAGCAGTATACCTAACAGATAATAAAGGTAATGTATATTTATGAGTAGAATGGATGGTATTTTTATAAATAAATAGCAATGTTATATGCTAAGTGGAATATATTGATATTTATTATGTGCAGACTCTTTTATCTTAGAAAAAAAGAAAAAAAAAGTGTATTAATTTTTTTAATACAGTGTGGGTATGATTGAAAGTCTGGCATACTGCACTATCATATTTAATGACTCCTGTTTTATATAAAGTGAAAAAAAAATACAGTTGTATATCAGAAAATGAAACAGAGAGAAGAAAAAACCTTGCTATACTGTTCGTTATTATACGTTTTAAGCTTATAATCATGGTGGTAAAGCTTTTTTTTTAACATAATTCGTATCTGTATAACTGTACATTCAGACAAAATAATTTGAATGCTTCAAAAAGCACTTGTATTAACCGATTCATGAAGCGTTGTGTGTATTCTACTCTATGAACGTTTGTAAAAATGAAAGAAAACGGAATACTTCAATATGAAGAAGAAGAAAAAAAATACTAAAATGAAGTCCAAATGCCACTCGCTCTGTTCTAGTATTAAGGTTTTCCTTTGTCTTGACTATTTTTACTATGATACGTTTATTTGACAAGTGCACTCACTATTAGGCTTTTGATGATTTACATAAAATCAGAGAACACTCACGATAACATATATCTACTGCAATATAGCAGAAACAGCACAGTGCTTAAAAAATATTTTTTTTATATATATCGACTTTGTTGTACTAGTGATCCCTTAAAAGCTTTACTGGAGCGACTTTTTTTTTATTGTAAAATGAAGTTGCTGTATTAATAAGGTCGTTGGTAATTCAATAACACTATAAATAAATGGAGCGTTGTTACATTGTGCTGATGTCAAGAGAGCGAGACCGTATTTTAGATCTAGTGAAGCCTTAAATAGAGATTTCGGAAAGAGAGCATACAAAGGGAAAGTCTGATCCATTAAACATATTCTATACAAAATACACCATTTATATCCCATCTATTACCAGTAATTCTACCGTTATTATAAAATAGAACCATGTACTATAGACGTGTGATATTAACGAAGTATATAGAACAATAAAGGAAAAAGACAAGAAGAAGTGAGTCTCTGGTTCTCGGTTTATTGTGTAAGAGTGAGAGAGAGCTCATAATAAATACTGGGGTGTATAATATAAATATAGATAAATTGTAATGTAGTACTAGATCTTTTACAGATAGTAAAAGATCAGGTCGGTATATCAATAATAGTTGACATAGTCATACTTCGTATGACTATAACCGTCAAATACGACAAGACGGCTCGTTATTATAACCAGTTGATTTAGATTTAATATTTAAACTAATATTTATTTTTATCTTCTTTTATTTTTCTTACAAATTTATCCCATGCATTATGCATGAATCTTGGCCTCTTTAATTAGCCCCACTTTCTAAATAGTATTTTTATATAACACTTTGATTTCTACACAACCTTATGCTTCCCAGCCTTGCTTATTACAAATCTCATTGATATCTTCAAATACCAATTATCCTCATCCTTACCTGTATTATATGAATCACTCCACTTTTATTATAATTATTTACCCGTTGAAATTAGTATAAATATCCCTGTATTCCTACCTTGATGAGAGGAGATTCGATTCGAATTGAATTATATTTTGAATTAATAAAAGTTCAATCCTCAAAGACTCACTGTCTCTTTCTATTTATCTCATCTAACCAAACCACAGAAAGGAACAGGCCCAAGCACTTCTCAGAAACCCCTTTCACGAGAAGTAGACTATTCAACTATTCTTTACGAAACACTCAGTAATTTAGAACGGAAGACCAAGTGATTCAATGCTGACTTCTACATGTCAATGGAGCCCTTTGTAAGGTAATCAAAAGTGGTAGCTGCATTCCTTTCTAAATCAGAAAAGAAATGGCTGAAAAATAAGAAACAGAAAAAAAAAAGCTTGGGAATTACACGACTTGAAACACTGGTAAATATGAATCATACCCACGCATGAATTGTGGGAGATTATTACCGTGTTTTTATACGGTGATGCAGTACCACTTTGAGCTGGATCACAATTTTCTTCCTTCATCTTCGTCTTTCTTCGTATAAGTACACTTTCTTTATACCTTTGCTATACAACATAATTCCCACTCCTCAAGTTCAGATCTCTCTTCTGAATGAACAGTACAGTACGTGTTCCCAATAAGAGTGCTCGAATTTAAGAATTCCACTGGTGTTTAGCCTTAAACTCTTATTTCCAAGTAAGAGTATCCGTACTCTTATTTAGAGCGCTGAGGTTTAAAAGTTTAATATGAGCCAATGAGATTTTTTACTAATTTGTATCTAATTTCTAGGAAGAGTAAAATATTGACTTTGTTTTATTCAAGGTTATGGTACTATTAGTATGAATAGATACTAGGATGTGACATCTATATCATACCATATCGATGGACTGATAAAAATAATAATATATGGTTATTTTATTGTGTGTATGCATATATTATTTGATCCAGAAGATCACATAGTACAGATGACTGTTAGATATTATCCCCCATACTTTCACTATCTTGCGTTAGTAAGAAGTGAATAAAACAATACAATAAATAGAGTATAATTTTAGAATCAAGCTTTACCTAGGCTTAGCTACCTTATGTGAGAATTCAGAACTACTTGATCTATAAGCATCATATTTGATTATATTGTAATATTATCAGACAACAATCATGAATCATAATGAGCTGATAATAGAATTGGAGCAAGTTCGTGTTTTAATTCAGAAACCATTTTATTCATAATCTATATATTATCGGATATCATGGCAATAAGCATAGACGCTGATCAACTCTAACTTATTGATAAATGGCTCTCAGGATAATACAATCTTAATACTTATGTGAAGCATCTATCAGTTTATATTAATTCATAATACATCCATGTAGAATTAATATATATCATCAATACCTCTCACATAGGTTATGATTTGGAAATGAAATCATAGCTAATCATCCGATAAGGACAGGGTAGTAGATAACGCTTTGAAACGAGTATTGACCAAATAATAGTCAGCACGAACAAATCAGTTAGTCCATCACTAAAAAAACCCCCCAAAAGATTGATAAGAATCAAGCAAAAATATCTTAGCCCTTGCAGTCCGAGTAATTGTTGAAGTATCACACATCTGATAGCCATAGTGTGTATAACTGTAATATATTTAGATTATTAGTACGACTAAATGATGACTTAGAAACTATTCAAAATGAGCGAGAATGAGAATTGCATAACTAAATCCAACAGTAACGCTTCGGAAAGTCTACCTAAAAAATGGCATTCTTCAAAAAAAAAAAAAATAGATAATGGATAAAACAAAACACGGAACAATGTAGTTATTAAAACATATGTCGGTGGTTTGGTAGTGATTACCAAAGAGTTGGCCATAGTAAATCTTGAATTTGCAGCGTGAAAGTTAATCAATTTGATTCTGTTGACTTTTTATTTTTATTTTTGTCATAGTTTATTATATCTGAGACACTTAAGTTTTGAATAACTTCATAGGAGATTTATATGCTGCGTTAATAGTAAATACAAAATCTGAAGGGTGACTACTCATGGATATTATTCACCATTGTTAAAAAAAAAATCACCAAATTTCCATGATAACAAAGTTTTACCTAATTGACAAAGCATATATAAACCCTTTAATTTGTAACGTCTAAAACTTAACTTGACTTCACTAAATTTAATAAATACGAATATTCTCAACAGACTTATCACTATGTTTAGTTTGATTCTTAAATCTGTATACGAAGTCATCAATATTAACCATCCATTATGCAATATTAAATATAACACACTCTATGAGCCACGTTGACATTGTTAGTTGAAGAATAACTCTTTTAGCATATTGAAGTGTTTATTTATGTATTTTTTTAAAAAAAAAAATCAGAGAAAATTATAATAAATACATTATAGATTGCTTTCATAAATACGAGTATTCCACTTTCCAGATGTCTTCAAAATAAGGGCGGATTCAAGAACGTCCCAGATATTCTTTGCGAATACAAATTCAATATCTTCTCTTAGTTTTTCAGGTACATCCTGTTCCACATCTTTGCGATTGCGATAAGGTATAATGATTTTTCGAATACCAGCACGATGTGCAGATACCACCTTTTCTTTAATACCCCCAACAGGTAGCACTTGGCCTCTTAAGGAAATTTCGCCTGTCATGGCAGTAGTAGGTGGTACATGGTAACCCGAAAAAAGCGAAACCAAAGAACTGACCAAAGTAACACCTAAAAAGGGAAAAAAACATCAAAGTCCATATATGTTGCACTTTTTTGTATAACAATGCTAAATTTACCAGCACTTGGACCATCTTTTGGAACAGCTCCACCAGGTACATGGATATGTATGTCATATTTATCTACCAAATTATCATGTTCGTTGGATACAAGTTTCAGGATATGTGCATTCGATTTGACCCAAGTCAATGCCAAATGCGCTGATTCTTTGATCACTTCACCCAAATGCCCTATAAAGACATGCCAACAAGAAAATAAGATTAAAACAATTTAACCGGTTATACAATTATTAATTTAAATTACCTGTGAGCTGCAAATCGCCACGGCCAGGCATTTTAGTTGACTCAACAAAAAGTATACCTCCGTTTCCACTTCCAGAATAAGCCAAACCAGTTACAACCCCAGGGAGTGGCTCTCTTTCTATTACTTCTTTCTCATAGTAGGCCATCTATAATGAGAAAGTACAATGTTAATACTTCTCTTTTTCTCTCTAAATAATCATAATGATAAACTTACACCAAGAATCTCTTCAACATCCTTCAAGTCTACCACTGGGTTATATTCGCTTTCCTTATTGCATTCTCTAAGGTCAGCCAACTCTACACATTTTGCACGAACGACTGAAGCAATGGTACGTTCAAGACTACGTACACCACTCTCTCGGGTATAATTTTCAGCAATTTTTAAGAATACATTATCTTCCATTACTACTTGATCTTGTTCCAATCCGTGAGCCCTTAGCTGTTTAGGTAATAAATGTGCCTTTGCAATATGCAATTTCTCTTCAAAGGTATAGCCATTCAAAGTGATCACTTCCATACGATCTAAAAGTGGTTCTGGAATAGTTTCCAAGCTGTTGGCAGTAGCAATGAAAAGCACGTTGGATAAGTCGAATGGTACATTAAGGTAATGGTCAGAGAAACTGTTATTTTGCTCAGGATCCAATACTTCCAATAAGGCGGCAGCTGACAATATTGAAAATAAATAATATTACGTGTCGTCAATACACTAAAAATAACCTTATTTTTAATGAACTTACATGGATCACCATAGTGTGACGAGTGAGCAAGTTTGTCAATTTCATCTATAGAAATAGCGCTTATTAAGTTACAATATCATATATTAAGGAATAATCAATCTTATCAACTTACCCAATAGGAATAATGGATTGTTCACTTTGCATTTTCTCAAGCCTTGGACAATTAAACCTGGCATAGCACCAACATACGTACGACGATGCCCTCTATTTTTTTTTTTTTTTTAATGACAGTAAATTATTAATATCAACGTTTTTTTTTTTTTTTTTTAATGACAGTAAATTATTAATATCAACGTTTTTTTTTTTTTTTTTGTATTATAAATAAGGTTGATATTTACCTCATATCAGCTTCATCCCTTACACCACCCAATGAAATTCGATGAAATTCTCTACTAAGAGAAGTAGCAATTGACTTGCCTAATGATGTCTTTCCCACGCCGGGCTAAAACAAGATTATGAATTTATAATCAGATTTTATAATTATATGAGTTTGAATTAAATAAATATGACAAGTACATATAACTTACTGGTCCAACAAAGCAAATAATAGGTGCCTTTAAATCACCTTTGATTTTTATGACGGAAAGATATTCGATTATTCGCTTCTTTACATGATCCAAACCAAAATGATCAGTCTCAAGCTGTTTCTTGGATTCAGCAATATCCACAATATCATCTGTCTTTTTATTCCAAGGCAAATCCGCAAGTAATTCAAGATAATTACGAGCAACAGCATATTCACTTGATGCTGGTTGCAACTTCTTTAATCTTCCAAGTTCTCGCTCTGCTACAGTGTTTGCCTCTTCAGATAATTCAGCTTCACTGATCTTTCTAGCTAATTGTTCAAGCTCATCCTCTTCTTTTACACTTGAATCGGTTTCACCCAATTCTTTTTTAATAGTTTCAAGCTAGCAATGATGAGCACGCTTTGGTTAGTAATACTAAAATAGAATTTGAATTCAAGTTGTTACCTGTTGACGAAGATAAAATTCACGCTGCTTCTTGCTAAGTTTTCCTTGAACACTAGAGTGTACCTGTTCAGAGATTTTAAGTACCTAATAAAAAAAAAAGAATATTAAACCACCGCTATGCATTAAAATATATAAAAATAATTGTTCTTTTGTCATACATGAAGCTGACGAGTCATCCATTCAGAGGCCTTTCTAACTCTATCCTTCAAGTTTGTGGTTGAAAGCATATCTAGTCTTTCTTCAAAGCTTGTTTCAATGACAGAAACTAATAAATCAGCCAACACGGGTGGAGAAACCGAATCGATCAACTTGGTTAGCTGCTGAATAAGCGTTTCTGGCATTTGAAGATCCTTCATTTTGGTGAGGAACTCACGGACCAATGCCTTGAATGCAATAAATTCATCGGTGTTCTGCTCATCTGGTTTTTCAGGGAGATATTCGGCCTTGACAAGAAGTGGATTATCGCCGTCAGTGATATATCGGCTGACCTTGAAACGAGAAATACCTTCAACAAAGACAGTAACGACACCAAGTCCAGATCGCTGCACTCTTATGATACGAGCACTGCATCCATATTCATAAAGTTTTTCTTTATCCTCTAGTCGAATGAGATTTTCACCTCCATCTTTGCCATTTGGAGTCACTTTCTCTTTGTAAGGGATGCAGGCAATGTAAGTTGGTTTGCGCTGTTCGTTAGCTCTTAAGTGTTTGCGTGTGAGTGTAAGGGCGTCCTTTCCTTTAAGTGAAAGTTTCAACACAACAGAAGGTAATAAGACCTTATTTTCAAGAGGAACAACAACAAGCGTATCAGTTATAGTCGTCATAAAATAAAACTTATGCTTATAAAAAAAAAAAAAAAGGAAAGAAAGGTATGCAAAAATAAAATAACAATATTCATGTGAATATCTATTATGAATAACAGTCCACGGTGTTTTAAAATAAAAACCAATCAACTGCAAGTCAGGTGGTCATTTTTTACACACACGCGCACACACACACACAAGCGCACTCGCATTTTTTGACCAATAATGATGCTTTTTCATCCAGCCTTGTAATAGAAATTTGACCATTTTTGGTCTGTATTCTTATCTTTATAGTATAGATAATAATTGAAATATCTGTTTATAATTAATAAGCCGAGAGTGTTTATTAGCTATATTTGGTGAATAAGCTTTAATATATATTTTAAATGCTGTTGGAAGCCGAGGTGCTTATGCGATTGTTGGCACTGACCGCATCGTTATTGACTAAAAGGAGGCTATTTCTTCTAATTTGAGCATATTTTGTATGATGAAGTGTCTTTTCTGTGATTTTCAAATCAGATTTTTTATTTTTGTCTATCTAATACTTAAGGTCAGCTACCGTGATAGTAATATTGCTTCTCTTTGCTATTACTATTATTTCAATAGCAATCTAAACATCGAGAGGCAAAGCAAAACAAAAAGGCACTTGTGTGAAGCCTAATAGCATACGCATATTTTAAGATTTGATTGCATAAAGTAACGTCAGATCTCCAAGATACGTAAATGCATAACTATTTTATTTAGAAGCATATGACAATAAAAATATTATTATACTCAACCTTGTTAAGAATAAGAAAAACTTACTAAATGAGAGCATGTTTTCGGAGGGTAAAATACCATACTGAAGCTTGAACCTCGATCATGGTAATTAAGAATTAAAACTATACTTTTAGTTCTAAACAGTTTCGTT